>JAECUM010040415.1:0-10733 GCA_016617855.1 Megalonaias nervosa | reverse complement strand
TTAAAAAAAAAAAAAAGAAACAAAAAAAAAAACCAAAGAAAAAACATAACATTAAATATATCACAGTATGTGTACCACGTAACCGAAGAATTTACTGGTTTGCAACATTGTATCATTGATAAACACTGTAGATAAATTCCAAGGAATGTGCACACGTATCGTTACGACGAACCATATTCTTGTAGGTTACTTGGTATAATTTCTATTTCAAGGTTTTAATCCAGCCCAAATTCCTTTCATCTCTCATTCCACATTTCTGCGCAGTTTGTCCGTTATGCATGAGAGGAGAGGGGAAAACAGAAAACAGAAAGGATTGTAATGAAAATGTGTACCATATTAAATTTATTTAGAAAACGGGGATTATTAATACTTTTCATCGTTATTTTTCATACGTCACTAGTGACTAATTTGTGGAAATTGATCATTGATCTAGAATCAGCTGCAGACGCTCGCGAGAATGGTTATATATGCATATTATTGTTCCATGGGCGGATCACAATTTGATATACCAATAGTATTGGTATATCAAATTGCTTTATATCAACACTTTAAATGCATGTTATTTTTTAATGTATGTGGTATATATATATATATATATATATATATATATATATATATATATATATATATATATATATATATATATATATATGTGTGTGTGTGTGTGTGTGTGTGTGTGTGTGTGTGTGTGTGTGTGTTTCAGTCATGGGATGATGAGTCATCGTCTTTTATAGGAGATGGCATATCGAAGGACTCATACAGACAAATATCTTTTGTCATAAATTTAAATGTCATACTTTGAACAGTTTACAGTGCTCAATTTAAATTCTTTGAAGAAGGTTAAATTAAAAAAGAAACCTATACCACAATTGCGAGAAAGAGATTGTTGGTTTTAAAGATTACCACCATCATGATTTTTTGGGAGTGCATAGAAGCTATGTTGTTAACGATTGCGATTAGAGTTAGATATAAGTAGATATATTCAAAAAGCATGATAACAAATTAATGGTAACACGGTCTTCCATATTTCTGCGTCAAGTATTCTAGCAATAGTCAATAATTGTGAATGATGACAAACTTGTTGAAACAACACTATACTTTTGAACCACAATTTTGAACAGATGCAGCAAAATGTTGTAAGAAAGTACATACAACCCCATTAGTACATTAATTGTATTGGATAACTTCATGAGATCTCTATTTCAGGAAATTAAGTTTTAACTCTTTGCGCTTCATTTTGATCATATTCAATGACAGCTATCGATGTTCAAGATTTAATTAATCATTTCAAACTTGAAACATTAAAACCTGCACAACCATTGCGTCCAGAGGAATGCGTTGATTATGTCCGACTTTTTTCGAGAAGGTTAGACACGTTTGCGTTATAAGCAACGGGCTAGACACAACATATTACAGCAGCTTCTCTTAGCTAGCCCAAGATTAATGATACCTTCTGTTGAAAATCCAAACTGTCAACGTACTATGAATTGCTTTATGTTACCAATGCGGAAAGAGGCAAATATTATAGTCGATGAAATTTAAAAGAAAATGTTAAACCAATATAGTACGGGTTAGTTGATTTTGGGACTGGTAATAACCAATAAAGTACGAGTTAGTTGATTTTGGGACTACTGATAACTTGTTCTACTAACTGAGCAATAAGCAAAAGTGAAATCAAGAGACTACATTGCAGCTCATGAAAGAACACAGTCAAAACCTTATCGTTTGATAGCGTACGAAACTTCCTTCTAAAAAATAAAACACGGTTGCGAAATGTTAAGTAATGCATTAATGCTATCTGTAAATACGGGAAGTGGTTGGAAGATGAGCATAATCGCTGTAAGCAACAAATATAGCACTTTATGTCGTTTGACTCAAATATATAGAGCGCAATATACAGTTAACTTCCCAGAGAAGCTAAAGTAAAGTAAGCTACAAATCAGGCTGAGAAAAGACTACTGAGATGAACACAAAAGTACATAGCCATATTTTTCAAATGCATTGATTGTATCTCAAAGATTTGGGAGGCTTCTTTTTTAACCCTCAAGTTTTGATGTTGTTAAATATCAACACTTTATTTGTCTTGCTGGAGAAATAATTGTATAGTAGCAACACCTGGTATCCTTATGCATTAGACTATGTCTTAATTGGTTAGCGTTACATTATATTGTAATAGAGATTAAGGCCACAATGCCGCACTTACGTGCAGACGTCAAACTTGCCAAATCATGTTAACAATAATGAATACTGAAATATATTAGTCCTAAACATCTTTGGGTTCCGTTAAACCAGATAATATCGACGTATCATCAATTATAAGCCTTGTAATTTCTCCCTCGAACTGAGAAACCCTGCCATTTTTTACATGTTTACGAATTAAACCGAAGCTGATCGGCGACATCCGTAGATCAACTGAAACCTGGAATACAAGATGTGATGATGTCACCTTTGTAAACATAAGGTCCATCACCATGTCCTGTCAGATTGTTTTCAGCCCAACTTCTCCCTTCAAATTATTTCAGCACCCCAGCTTATCACGTATATTTAGAGTAATCTTATTTCTATCTCATGCACGACTTTTTCGTCTCAGATCAACTTAAAAAGGGGCCTATCTCTATTTCAACTCGAATTCATGTGTGCGCCTTACGCGAATGCTGTTATTATTAGTTTAGTCACTAACGGAATTTGTCGAATGCATCACATCACAACTTTGAATCACTCCAGGAAAAGAACGGAACTGCGGGAGTCTTCGCTGACTTAATTAATGAGTGGCACATTTTAATTCTGCGCTGAATAACTGAACGTCGTTTAAATCTAGCATCTTGATTATTACAAAGAACGGTTTATGACAGAAAGCATTTTAATAACTCGTTTCCTTCCTGCCATACATTAGTTAGATTGGAACAATGAAATTTATGATAAACTGCGACATTGGGGCTTTAATATCTGACTAACTACTATCTTATATAAATGGTAGATGTAATTATTTACTGGCGTATTTCTAAAATGAAAAATAGAGATTCGTTAATTTCAATTGTGACTCAAATGTAATTCCCTATTGCTATACTACTGCAAGATTATTTATGTATATATTTCAGAGTCACCTCTATTTGACTTAGAACTAATAACAGTTCTTATTCGTGCGTATGAGCTTCCAGCATGGAAACACTGTTACGAGTCGATGCTCTTCAATAAGTAACTGAAAAGAGTGAAAAACATCAAGCTTTGTAAAATTCAACAAATAATTTATTTCCTTAGAATACAAAGTGAAAATGGACAAAAAGGAAAGAACTACGGAATTGCGAATTAAATCCCAAAGAATCTAATAATTACATACAAAAGTGCTAAAAATTTTAAGTTCTGAATAAACTTTAGTAGAAATCCAAATTAAGTCCAACGCTAACTTGTTCATGTGTCTGTGATGACCTGTATAATGCTGATGTGCCAATAGTCTTTTATTGACACACAGTAATACAATTCCAGGTTTGAATTCACTATAAATTACAGTGAATGTTTCTGTCAAAGAATATTATTCTTTATGAGCACTCTAATTTTCGGAGAAAATACTCACTGAATTAAATAATTGGAGGAAAGGAATTCAAGCTCAAATGAACACTGAATACAACAACAATACATGCTGATTCCGCACAAATGAATAATCGTTCCAGTGACAAGATTGTATAGTCCTCTACTTGACCTCAGGTCACAATCCCGAAAAGTTACCTAATGCAAAATAATCTTCTAGAAAGTTCTTTTTACTTATAAAATAAAATAGTAGTTATCATTATTATTATTATTATTATTATTAGAAAGTCTGTTACTAAAAGTATAATATATAACCTGAGCAAAGTCAGGTACACCAGGTAAATTGCAGGCTAATATTGAACGCTCAGTTAAAACAAGAATATCAATCAACAAGTCCTTTTACGACATTGTGTCATATATTTTCACTAATCATATTTTTAATATGGCTCTGAACTACAAAGAATTAGGAAAAATAATTTATTCAATACAACAATTGCAATATAAATTTGGAAGGACCAGCCAGAGGTAAGTTGATAGACATCGTAGTTACCATTGTATTACCATCGTCATTTTCTTTATCTTCTCGTGTCTGAAGTTTTTCCTAAAGAATCAACACTCCTTTAAGGTCTCTTCAGAAAATCCCCAGAGCCTGAATCAATGTGAAGATGCACCTATACATTACGTTTACAGGTAATTACACATACCATATTTCTTCATGCTATTAACTTTGCAGTGGGTCTTAATTTAACATTGTTCAATATATGTGCAATCACTAGAAGCATATCTAGATAGTTATTTATTTTCTATAAATGAATGAATGAATGAATGAATGAACTTTGACCTTCATAGGAATGAGCAGGTGTGTATAATTATGCATTGCATGTGTACATAACCCTCATGATCTTTGTCTAGGGGTTCACATGACTTGCCTGTTTATCATATCAACCAATATTAGAAATTTCATTTCTCAGTGATTACACTTTCTTGAACAACACAATAGTTACATACCGTTGGGGAGCATTTAATTCTGATGCATGTCCCTATTCCGATTTTAACCGCCCTGTTCTTGCTGGTTTAACCCTGATAACGTAAATTTAGAACGATAAGGGCTTGTTGTCATCATAACGTAAGTTGGGGAGATTATGGGGTAGATGTCAAAATCAACAGTCTATCATTCTCAAAACTCATATTGCTATGTTTCCTCATAATCTTCCTATGCCAAACTAGTGTGTATGGACAAGTGATGTATGGGTTTAATTTCAAGTTCAAAGATGATGATATAGGATCAATTTTTGTGCTTAAGAAAACCCGATATAGTTCAGCCTTTTGACAGAGGTGTAGTTTTTCTTCCTTATCATAACAAAGTACAATATTTAACTGACGAGGATAACCTTGTATTTACCCTTGCCCTTTGCAGGGAAGTTTTTATCCAGTTATCCAAAATGTGTCAGCCAATAAATTTAATCATAATAATTTATGATGAAATTGGAAAACACGATTCAGCTATTTAACGTAAATCACACCATACTGCACTTTGAACCTAACTTAATATACAACATAGCGGTACATAATTATAAATGATATGATTACATACATACATGCATGAATGTTCGCACGCACGCACACACACACACATACATACATACATACAAACATACATACATACATATATACATACATACATACATACATCATACATACATATCTACATAAATACACACATCCATACGTAAAGGAGCCGCGGTGGTACAGTTTGTTTAAGAGAGGCTCGAAACATTGCTTGCAATTTAACTGTCAGTCATACATATAGTATAAAATAATGCTGACAGACAGTTAAATTGTAACCCACGATACGAGCCTCTATGACTGGTTTGAGTGCCGGACCTTTATGACAGAATTGGAACAAACTGGGTCAACTTCTATTGTGTGTTCTCGGGATAGGCGCTTTACTCCAATTGCCTCGGCACTAAATAACTTACTTGTGTTGTTCTGCCGTACAGGACCAAACTTAACTCAACCAAACAGTGCATACATACATGATTCATGCATGCATACATACATACACACATACATACATTCATACATACATACATACATACATACATACATACATACATACATACATACATACAATAGTTATTCATATATCTGGCATTGGTCTTGCATAATTATTTCCATCTCATACCTACATATCTCAACTCCAACTTCGAGTACACGCTATGGATTTTTCTTGACTGAAAAGCAAAAGTAGTGCTGAACAAATAAGTCATTTTGAGTTTTAATATCGTATATAAAAATGCCGTGGTATTCAAATGTGTTTGCACTGATATGTACTGTTATCATAACAAAGTGTGAAGTGTTCTAACATTTGTTTGCAAATTTTAGTAAAATGGAATTAAAATAAATTAACGGATGCATGAATGAACGAAAAAGAACAGGTCTCCAGAATACATGGGTCTAATAAATTCATTTGAGATACCAGTACATTTTCTGCACGTTTTTATCTATTTTTGTCCTTTAAAAGTCAATCTCCTTCCCCAATTTTCAAACCTTCTATTTTTTCGTTATTTATTCTTCAAACCGACATTCCGGACACAATTTATGACGTCTATCGTATTTAAAGGTGACCTGACCTAGGTACAACATACATCATCTTGTAGTTCAATATTCTCCGGGAATTAAGAGGTATTGTCAATAGTAATATATCCTATACATTAAGAAATGACACTTTAATTCTGTATTTCATATTTTGATTGATTGTATCGTTTAATTTAGAATATTTGCAACATATGTCGTTGTTCAAAACTCCAAATTTAATTATAATCTATAATGTTTTAGATGAGCTTTAATTGGTAGTTAACCTCTGTCTCACCGATCTCTGTAAACCACTGCCATCGTGAAACTTGAGTTCTGTCACCGAAAAAAAACTTCCTAGTTTATCATTCATATATTAAGAGAATACTTAGAAACATGTATGCAAATCTCAACATAGATAGGGTAGGTCATCGTGGTACATACCAGTAGTGTAGTGGGTCGATATAGCGACAATGGGAAAATACATTACAGACCCCTCATGGGCCTGTATAGCGACACGATTTATAGCGACAAAAAATCAGCCTGGGCCTGTATAGCGACAATGGGAATTTTGTATAGCGACTAGCACACCCTGGGCCTGTATAGCGACAAGAGGAATGGAACAGGTAGGGTGACGTCACGGTACTGGACATTGGCAACAATGTAGCAATGTAGTACCGTGACGTCATACCACCTGTGTCATTTCTATATATAAACACGAATCAGTCGCGTTCGTGTTTTAGTAGAGTATGTTTTATATATTCTTTTTTTTCCATAGATTGATGAACATCAATCTATTCTACACAAATTTTAAAAGCGACTAAACAAAATTTTAGGGAAGAGAATAATGTTTTAGGAAGTTAAAAAATAAATTATAAAATTGAATAAAAATTTTTTTTAGGCAAGAAAGAATAAATATTTTTTCGAGGCATATGAATTGGCCCTGAAAAGGGCCTTTGGGTTTTTCTTCTATTGTCTCCGTTTTCTCCACCAGCTCTTCACTTTTCCAATAATTCCCTTCTTCTTCTTTTTCTTTTCTTCGTCTGGAATCCAGTCAGGATGTCCCATCTCTCTAAACGTTTCCTGTACCTTTATCCAGTTTTGATTTAGTCTATCAAACTCCTCTTTCTTTTTGTGGTTTTTCTTCTCCTTTCTCTCTTTTGTCCAGGTGTCTTTGACTTTCGTTACCTCTTCTTTCATCACTTTTCTCATTAGGTCTTCAGATTTCCTTAATTTCTCTAATCCCCAGAGGACAAAAGACAACTCCGTAAAATTGGCTTGCTCTTCTAAAAGCACCTCACTTGGATGACATTATCAAGTGCGTCCTTCAATGTCCCCACTCTCAGATATTTACGATGGATGAAGCTTCTTATTTTTTCAACCTCCTCTTCTATTATCCCTGCCTCCTGATCCCTGGCTACTTTCAGGCTAGAGACTTGACTGGTCACAAAGCCGTGGCTGTCTGGATAGTTCCATTCTTGTTCTAGCCTTTCCACTGCATAGGCTGCATCCATCATCCAAAAATAACTGTCTCTTAACTTGTTAAACAATTCCATCTTGTATTGACTAGTCAACGTGGGAAGCCAGACTGACGAGCGTTCCGCGTTATATACGTCAAGCACGGACGTGAACGAAAACATCCCTTACACTCACTTCACATATGATATATTATCAACACCAACGAACGAGAAAGCATAAAACACACAAATTTACTATCCTCACCAACGAACGAGAAAGCATAAAATACACACCTATATACTATCCACACCAACGAACGAGAATGCATAAAACACACACCTATTTACTCTCCTCACCAACGGACGCGAATGCATAAAACACACACCTATATACTATACACACCAACGAACGAGAATGCATAAAACACACACCTATTTACTATCTTCACCAACGAACGAGAATGCATAAAACACACACCTATCTACTATCCACACAATCGGGATGAGGAAAAAAACAAACAAACAAAAAAAAAAACAAACAAAAAAACACACATATCTCCTATCCACACAATCGGGATGAGAAGAAAAAACACACATATCTACTATCCACACAATCGGGATGAGAATAAAAAACACACATATCTACTATCCTCACAAACGTACGCGAACGCAAAAACACACACACACACACACACACACACACACACACACACACACACACACACACAACAGTAAAGGAGTGAGTGTTTATAGTCACACTACTCTACATTCACACCAATTGGCAACTTGAATAGTCTCTCTTTTCTAGAGATTTGGTTAGACTGAGAAGGGCTGTTTTTTCTTTTTGAAGTCCAAATGCACCTGGTTAATAATGACATCTTCCAGGGCGGGCACCACACACGCAACGCCGGCTACAATCATTTTCCCAATTAATACGTATGATTCCGAGCACAGAGGGAGCTTGAGTGGCCTCATCATTCCAGTTTTCAGTCTGAGGGATAGTGAAGACTTGTTCTCTCTGTCTTCTCCTATGCCAGACCCGGGGATGGTGAGGTCTCTACGGCTCCCACTCTTGCCGCTGTCTCTCCAACTCCTGCTCCCAAATTTCAATTTGAGGGACAGCGTCTCTCGGTCGTTGTGGTATTGGTAATGGTTGTGGTACTGGTAGTGGCTGCGGTGCTGGTACTGACTGTTGAGGTGTCCTCACCTCAGGCTTCACCTCACACTGAGGTATCATGATCAGGTGTGGCAGGATCCTTTCCTTCTCCCTTTCTTTCTTTTTCTTCTCCTCCTCCTCTATTCTGTCTTTCTCCGCTATGGCCTCCAAAGCCGATTCGTCCAAAAGACGCCTGCCATACTCCAGGTGCATTTGGAGCTCCAACAATTTGGCTAATCTGCTGCTCATCTTCCTTGAAGTTGACTAGTCAACAATGGTAGCCAGACTGACAATTGTGCCACTTTATATTCCTGGACCACGGACGTGAAGGAAAACATCCCTGACACCAAAATTTACAATACCGCTATTACCATCACATGAAACGCGCGGACCTAAAAGAAGCACTCACGTTGACTTTTTAACTTTTTTACTTACAAACACAGACATGCACGATTTGACAAGACAGACAAAACAAAAAGTGGATATTTTATACTGACAAAAGAAACGAAATGCTTATAGACACACTTCTATTTATTTTTTAAAATTTTAAAAAAGTTGTGGCAATTGAATTAGTATCTCTTTTCTAGAGTATTGGGTAGCCCTGAAAAGGGCTGTTTTTTGTGTTAACGGGAGAAATGGCAATCCTTTTTACTGTCTAAGATTGCGTCCCCGTCTGGCGGCAGGCTTTCCTATACGATACGGTCTGCTTCTGCGGAAAGAGAAAGAGAATTCCTTGGTGTCTACTCGACAGTCCACAAAACCTCTGTCTGGTTCTTGCTGTTGCTGCTGTTGTTGCTGCTGTTGTTCTTCTCTCTGCTTCTTCTGAAGTCTGTACTTCTCAGTCCATTCTTCTTGTTCTTTCTTAATTTCCTCTCTGAAGACCTCTTCTATGAGGTCTTGGGCTATAGCTAACATCCTGATATTCTCTATCTCTTCAGGTTTAGGTATCAGGTTTAGCCTGACACGATGTAAACTGACGTAAGCTTCGTTCAGCTTGGTTAGTCTGGAAAGCATGTTCATAGGTAGACGAGTCAACCATGGATGACCAGATTGGAGACCAACCCGCTTTATATGGTTCAAACGCGGACGCGATAGAAAACATCCCTACTCGGTTTTAGTGTCGGAACACTATGATAGCTCATGTCATGGTGAGGGATAGAGAGAAGTCAAAGAGCATATATTCACAGTGTTTTTTGAAAACAAACGACATACACATTTTTTTTTCTTCAAAACACAACATTTTTCATTCAACCAACAATTAGCAAGTAACAAGTAACAATAACATCAAACAAATTATTTTTGACAAGGTTGACAACGTTGTGAAATCATGTGAGATTTCCATTGATGGATATGATGAGGCCATTGATGTACACTACATTTCCTAGCTAAAGACAGAAGATAACCATAATGGTCACAAAACCATCGATTTACTTTCTCATAGTTTCTAGAAGGGTGACGATCAAAATAAGTCACTAAATGTTCTAAAGGATATCCAAGACTGCGTTGATGAAGAAAATACACACAATATTGTCCACACACCATGGAATTGGTGCCTTGTAATTTCACATTATTGAATCGTGTCGTCTGGGCATTTCTTCTCATAAAGTCAATGATATCGTCTTCCAAAGGGGGTAATCCATACGAATCAAAATATTCCCCACAGTCCTCTTGAGGGAAGTAGACGGCAACCCAGTGAGTTCCTGGAAGATGACTTTCGTCCGTGTTGATGACATAAGCTTGATGGTCTTGAGGTTTGCGATGAGGTAGTTCATCTTTAGCGCACACAACAGGATTCCAAGAAGCAGTATACGAACTATTGTTCAAAAGGTAATAAAGGTCCCAGGTATCAATATTTTGTTGTGTTGTTCTTTTTTTATTCACAAGTAATGATAAGTCATCAATTCAATTCTGACTTTTTGTTTAAAACGATCTGTCAAGTAGCCGTTTCTTCGTTTGGTCTCCGCACTCTGGGCTAAGAGAGATTCGATGCGATAGATCTCTAGAGTAGACAATGGTGGGCA
>JAECUM010040414.1:0-42199 GCA_016617855.1 Megalonaias nervosa | reverse complement strand
TACAGATGTATAACAGAGAAAGTGATTGGTACAGATGTATAACAGAGAAAGTGATTGGTACAGATGTATAACAGAGAAAGTGATTGGTACAGATGTATAACAGAGAAAGCAATTGGTACAGATGTATAATAGAGAAAGTGATTGGTACAGATGTATAATAGAGAAAGTGATTGTTACTGATGTATAATAGAAATACAGATGTATAACAGAAAGTCATTATTATAGACGTATAACAGAAAGTCATTGGTACTGATATATAACAGAGAAAGTGATTGGTACAGATGTATAACAGAGAAAATGATTGGTACAGATGTATAACAGAAAGTGATTGGTACACATGTATAACAGAAAGTGATTGGTGCAGATGTATAACAGAGAAAGTGATTGGTACACATGTATAACAGAAAGTGCTTGGTACAGAGGTATAACAGAGAAAGTGATTGGTACAGATGTATAACAGAGAAAGGGATTGGTACAGATGTATAACAGAGAAAGGGATTGGTACAGATGTATAACAGAGAAAGTGATTGGTACAGATGTATAACAGAGAAAGTGATTGGTACAGATGTATAACAGAGAAAGTGATTGGTACAGATGTATAACAGAGAAAGCAATTGGTACAGATATATAACAGAGAAAGTGATTGGTACAGATGTATAACAGAGAAAATGATTGGTACAGATGTATAACAGAAAGTGATTGGTACACATGTATAACAGAAAGTGATTGGTGCAGATGTATAACAGAGAAAGTGATTGGTACACATGTATAACAGAAAGTGCTTGGTACAGAGGTATAACAGAGAAAGTGATTGGTACAGATGTATAACAGAGAAAGGGATTGGTACAGATGTATAACAGAGAAAGGGATTGGTACAGATGTATAACAGAAAAAGTCATTGGTACAGATGTATAATATAAAGAGTGATATAAACAAAAGAGAAAGTTACTGGTACAGATGTATAATAGAGAAAGTGATTAGTACGGATGTATAACAGAAAAACTGATTGGTATAGATGTATAACAAAAAAAATGATATGTATAACAGAGAAAGTGATTGGTACAGATGTATAATAGAGAAAGTGATTGGTACAGATGTATAATAGAGAAAGTGATTGGTACAGATGTATAACAGAAAAGTGATATTCATAACAGAGAAAGTGATTGGTATAGATGTATAATAGAGAAAGCGATTGGTACAGATGTATAATAGAGAAAGCAACTGGTACTGATGTATAATAGAAATACAGATGTATAACAGAAAGTCATTGGTATAGATGTATAACAGAAAGTCACTGGTACTGATATATAACAGAGAAAGTGATTGATACAGATGTATAACAGAGAAAGTGATTGGCACAGATGTATAACAGAGAAAGTGGTTGGTACAGATGTATAACAGAAAAAGTGATATGCATAACAGAAAAAGTGATTGGTACAGATGTATAATAGAGAAAGCGATTGGTACAGATGTATAATAGAGAAAGCGATTGGTACAGATGTGTAACAGAGAAAGGGATTGGTTCAGATGTATAATAGAGAAAGTGATTGGTACAGATGTATAACAGAGAAAGCAATTGGTACAGATGTATAATAGAGAAAGTGATTGGTACAGATGTATAACAGAGAAAGTGATTGGTACAGATGTATAGCAGAGGAAGTGCTTTGTACAGATATATAACAGAAAAAGTGACTTGTACAGATGTTTAACAGAGAAAGTGATTTGCACAGATGTATAACAGAGAAAGTGATTTGTACAGATGTACAAGACAGTGTTTACAAGTAGAAGGCATTTTTCAATATCTTGTACACTTTGGTGCATAATGTAGAACACAAAGTCTGTCAGACTTTTTATTTTAATACCCTATGTATTCATGATCAAAATATTTACATAGCTGTATCCAAAGTGATGGCTGCAAGAGAACTTCTAGGGAAGAACATTCAAACAATCCAAAACAATACAAAACACAAGATCATCAGGCCAAAATTAGAAAACACATCCAGTCTTTCCTCTATGTTACAAGTCGGTTCCCCAGTAAAATTTATGTATCCCCTGGCCTTAACGTAAAAAAATGTACAGATCAGTGTATCCCCTAGGGGTACAAGATTGAGAGTAAAAAATCCAGTTAGTGTCAGAACTGGGAGTCAGGTTGAGTGACAACAACCTAATCTGAGTGACAACAACCTAACTAATCTGCATTGTGGCCCTCATATTTACAAAGTACATGTACATAGTTACACACACACACACACACACACACACACACACACACATGCACACACACACACACACACACACACACACTGATAATAAAGTTCTTTTAAAATATGACCAAAAATTACTAAGCATAAGAATATGAGTTTGGCCTACAATAAAAGAAATCAACTGTCCTCAAACAAACGTTGTCCAAAGACAAACAGAAAATAAAGTGTGTCCTTCATAGCATATAACAGATTTGTTTTTTTTATGGCCTTTGACCATTAAGCTAAAAATCTCTACCAAAGTGAACAACCTCTGGCCCTGTAGGTTAGAACTTCTTTGGATGACTTACAGGCTACAGTATCTGAAGGTTAGAACTTCTTTGGATGACTTACAGGCTACAGTATCTGTAGGTTAGAACTTCTCTGGATGACTTACAGGCTACAGTATCTGAAGGTTAGAACTTCTTTGGATGACTTACAGGCTACAGTATCTGTAGATTAGAACTTCTTTGGATGACTTACAGGCTACAGTATCTGAAGGTTAGAACTTCTTTGGATGACTTACAGGCTACAATATCTGTAGATTAGAACTTCTTTGGATGACTTACAGGCTACAGTATCTGAGAAATGGGAATATTTATATTGCTACTGGATCATATATCCAGAGCAAAAACAGTCAATATGTTTAATGCAAAGTTAAGCACACATTTAAGATTTAGGCCTCTCCAGTCATCTAAACTATTCTTTCCGAGAATCTAACCCAACAAGATCAATAACTTGCTGCAATTGTATAGGCAGAGGCTGGTCCACAAAAATCAGAAACTGACTGAATTAACAAATGCACAGATATGAACAGAAAGGCACTGTGTATTATATCTTTGACGAGTGTTTCCGGATTAAGTCTGTGTTTGCCCATCCAATATAAACAATGGACTCATATTCAGCATCATTTTCTGGCTCAAAATCATTCACTAGTATTTCCAGTAACATTTTACAAGCACCAATAATCAGATAAACTTCAAACTTTAAAAATCATTGCCATCATCAACCAGTATTTGCAGTATGAATCTGTCATCTGTAGATGAACCATGCTGAAAGTCAGCCATCTGGTCTTTTTTTATAAGTAGTCCATGTTTCAAACATTTTTTGTAAAACTTTCATGATGATTACAAGGTTAAAACAATGATAAAATGCTTTTTCCAGGACCAATGTACCAATCAAATTTAGTTTAACAACTATTTACATCAAGCTGAAGTACCCAGACATGTCAAAAGTTGCCTATCTAAAGAAAGATGTATGTCACAACAAGTGCCATGAGACCTCTTCCAGTGGTGCACCTTGTGACAAGCACTTTAAGGTCTAACAGTTAAATATAAATTTTATGCCATGTAGAATATGCCACATTCTACAATCAATGTATTCCTATTTCCAGTCAGCAATTTACAGTGCAAGGTCCTTAGAGAATATCTGTTTTTCTAGCAGTTAACTGAACAAATTAATTATGTAATTGCATTTACTGGATAACTAACACCAGACTGTAAATTCATCTTGAAAGCAATGGATAATGAATGGATTAACAATTTTTGTGATATGCAGTATTTCTCCCATGATAAGCCAAGTAAACCTAAAATTGTACAAACCTTGGAAATGGGTTTGTCATTGGATGAAACATCCTGACAAAGGTAGAAGACCAACTTTTAAAAGTGGGAGCTGAGCTTATCATCAAGCATGGAATTATCATCTGATAAAATGCAGCATGAATTATGGTGGCTGTTATGGTTGCAAATAACAATAAATTTAAAAAGCCATAAAGAATGATTATATAGATGCCTTCCCAAATCCACAAATTTAAGTACCAAAATCATAATGATGAAAGCTGATTTCATTTTTAAAAAAATTATTTTGCAGTTATGATTACTTGCCTTCAATGTTTCTTGATCTTTCTCATAAATCACAAATATCACTTCTTCCAGTTTAGAAGTGGGATGAGCTTTTTCAAAGTCTGCCACCATTTGAAACATTATTGAAGCCACTAAATCTTTTGGATAGTGTAGTTTTCCTGTGCCAGTTGGTGGGAAGGCAATTGATCTGTACATCTTGTTTGCATCTTCAAGACAGCCAGAGAAGAAATTTTGAAATACCTGGAAAAGAAGGCTTACTTAAAGCAGGACATGCATCACAGAATTGGCAAATGCCTAAGAGATCAAAGACTCTCACTGATATCATGTGGCAGTGTGTGACAAAAAAGAGCATAGTGGGTGGAACCACAATGCAAGCCTACCACAAGAACATGTGTTCAAAATGCAACTCTAATTGTGGCTTAATGATGTTATTCTGTGAATTCTCTGAAATTAGTTGTCAATATTTAACATGCAGTTATTGGTATGATAATCATCATTCTTGCAGTTAATCTTAAATTCTCAGTTTCACGCATTTGATTATGCAAATTACATGTCCATATGACACTGAGAAACTTGGGGTGTGTATGTGTAAAACTCCCATTCCTAACCTGATTTCTTATCGCAACCCTAGGGCTGAAAGTGAATAAAAATATAATTTTGAAAGCATTAATGAACATATACTCAATGAAAGAAAAGATATTTTTATATTATATGATTTTAATCAAGATTTGTTCAAAGTGTAGGTCCAATAAAATTGGCTATCAGATTAAACCAAGTAGTTAGGGAACCCATAAGAATTATACATCACTCAAGCACACTCCTTGATCATATGTACTGCAGTAATCTTGATAAAGTATCAAACATCTCTGTTCCTAACACTGGATCATTTTACAACTTATTCAAATATAAATGTAAAATCAATCATTTCCTTGAAAAGTAATCAAGCCACAGTTAAATATGTTAAATATTGATCATTCAAAAATGACAATCTGAAATTTCTGTTATACAATCACAACACACTGATATTCTGAAATTTTTGTTATATAATCCCAATATATTGACAATCCAAAATTTTTGTTATATACTCCCAAAACATGATCTAATAAACTTACTGCCAAACAAAAAGCAGTTAGGAGGACAAGCAATCACTGTCAACAACTCCTGTAAATGATGTTATGGACCATTGAAAGTAAACTTGGATATGCATAAGTCATGTAAAATCCAATAAGCCTTTTTATTGTTATGCCAAAGAACCTAAAGTTAAGTAAATTGGTAACCAAAACCTTGATATATTGCTTGTTTTGAAAACAGCAGATGGGACATGGAAATTTTAATCAACATTTGAAAATCTCAACATTTAATAAGAAGTCATATATATGTTATTAAATTTTCTTTCCAAATGTTATTTCTTAGTACACCTTAAATACCAATATTCAATATCAATGAAAATGTCACTAATGCCTACTGGAGGCAGCACTTTAATAAATAAATACCAATTAAATAAGTTTTGTCAAATGAAATTTTGTATTTTTTTGTATCTTCTAGTTCGTTTTAAGTGTAATGATCATAAATGTAATGTGCATTCTTGTATGCAAATGTCCAAGAGTGTATCTGTGAGAATCTACATGTAATTAAGTGCCAAATGTGTTTTGCTGTCTGACTTGCAAAAGTATTTGTTGTATTATTACTCTGAATTAAAAGCAGACCTTCTTTTTATTATCATGTTAATTACAACTTTTGTGTAAAAAATAAAGGGGGTCAAATAAATGAAAAGTTAAAAGGCATGACAATCCTACCTGCATAAGAGCATGTCAAGTCAATTCATTTCAATTGATCCATCAAACAAATATTATATACATATATACACTATTATAGATATTATTGTGTTTCCATAAACATGTGAAAGTTGTTGAAACCAGTTGGAATAATGTTAACAAACTTTCAGAGGTTGGGAATCTTGAAAACAAAGGAAATTTATACAGAAAAACGAACAACTTCATTAGAAAAATGGCTTAGTTGACAATTATTCTCAACAAAATTATTAAACAAGTATTCAACCATTAAATAACCAATTAGTATCCACCATCCCCCCCACTTTGTTCACTTCTTATTTATTGGGAGGTCCTTCTTTAACTTGCACTCTTGCTCATAGTGCAGTCTATGTTTTTGGACCATGTTGTGCACAAGTTATCGAACATTTCTTAATAATGACAGAGCATAAAGGACACTAAACAGATTCAGTATAAAGTTAATGCAAGATTTCATTGAAATACAACATTTCTGTGCATAGCAATGCCACAGAAACCAAAGGCATCAGGAAGGACAATCAGGGACATAACTCCTGTAAATGAAGTCATGGAATAATTGAAATTTAATTATTCAGGGTCATATCGATAGGAAGCTGATGCCAAATTTGACTGAAATTCAACATGGATAAAATCTCCACTATGGAAACCAAAGTCAGGAGGCCATGGAATAAGGTGATAAAAATTCTGATAATGAAATCATGGCAAGTGCTGGAAATATAACACACACAGGGTCCCATCAAAATAAGCTGCACACCAAATATAGCTGCAATAAAACATACTTTGGTCAAGTTTTCCCATGAAACCATAGTTAAGATTCCCAAATTGGCACTCCAAGGTTTGCACAAGGCCAAGCAGGAATTTTGAGATTACTTGCAAAACAAATTCACTTATTTTGTTTTCAATCCCCTTACAACATTTAAAATACTGACAAAAATCTACTGGTCTGGAAGCTAAAATACTGATCAAATTCGTCAATCTACTGGTTTGACGTCTTACTAATTCTGTCACATGTAAGATTCTGCAAAAATATACAGAAAACTAAGAAAAATTAATGGAGACCTGTATTTCAAAAAAGCAAAGCATTGTGACATGCGCTGCCTAACTACTATGAATAGTTGACATCTGAAGGTTATTAAGTCTAGTTTTACCTGAATACATTGTTTCAAATATCTTAATTAAACTTTATATTAAATACAGGCATTTTATTGGGAAGCATTTTATTGCCCCTAAATTTTTGCACATCAACAGACATAATTATTGATTTGGCATCGGATAAAAATCAATAAGGATGAAAATTATGGTACTTTTTGTTGACTGCTTTCTCACCTTAAGACAATCTGAATGTGCCTCATAAGCATACAATACTCCATGGAAGATGGCCATGCATGGTTTTGGCAAAGTGCCCGCTCCAGTTTTTAAAACCTCACCAAACATAAAGTTCCCTTGATATTGCTGAAGTTCACTTTGAATTTCTTTACCAGCTTTGTGCAAGAGTGAAGATGAGATTACACCTTTTGTCAAGTCTAGACTCCTGTCCACTGTGTTGACAAGAACTTCTACCTGCAAATAGATGATGTATGTCAGTATTAACAAATCATTATTTCTGTAATAGATGGTACAAACTGTACCATGAGGAAAAAAATTATTTGTCTGATGCTGGTCAAAGTCTGAGGCACTTTGACCAGTATAAAGATAATTCTCTTTCTCACTCTATCATCACAGGTGTTCAATCAATCAAATGTGCCTGATTTACTCAGAGTTTATTCCTCAGTCCTTCAGCAGAGCTGTTTTTGCCTTATGTCATAAAAGTATCAAAGATGTAAATGTAACTGAAGGATTCAGTGAAAGTTATATTTTATCCTGATCACCTATTTTATTCTGACGACACCGCGAAAAAAATATGGAAAATGTGGAGAATTAGCCGCTAGCAAAATAAATTTCTTGTCTTATTCTGATGGAGAAATTTCTAAATAGGTTTTGGTTGAAACTGACAGTAACTTTGAAATACCCACTGAGGAAGGAAGCATAAGTGATGGGAATGGACTGAAGAAGAGGAAGAAGATGAAGATGAAGATTACTATTAATAAGAAAATACAAATCTGACAAAACTTTATGTGTGAATTGTCCTGAATGAGCAAAGCAATTTAAGAGTCAGAGTGGCAGCTGCATATCTAAAAGATTTTTTTGCTAAAAGTGTTGAGGTTTTAATTCTTGGGACATCAAAATATTTGAATATCTAAAATTATATTGATTGTGTTTAAAAAATTAAATCATCCAAACATTTGGGAGCATGCTTATTCAATATTTTGAAAGTCTCTACAGCCATAACCCAAAGTCTGTGCCCCTTTAGAGTTAGCAATTTTGCTATAATAGTTTATAATAGCTGCTTGTAAAATCATCATACACAAATAATAGAGCATGCTCTTGTATTTTTTCAAGTTTAGGAGTGTTCATGCCACTGCAGAAATGCCAGGCTAAGGGACAGAACGTTAAAATTGTAGAGGATAAATGTATATAAGATTGTTAGTTTGTTGAGTCTAGTTAGCTTATGACCAATATGTTTCAAGACAGATAATTTCCTTGAAGCTTTTTTACAGAGATTTTTTTTACATGGGAATCAAATTGTAGTTGATAGTCTATGTCAATTCCAAGCAGTTTAACAATTTCTTCACAATTTAAGACAGTACTGCTTAAGTTTAGTACAGTCTTCATGCTGAATTTCATTTTACACACAGCTAGCGTTTGAAACTTTTCAGGGTTGGCTTGATTTTCTTTGAGCAGTGAACCAATGAGTAATATTTGACTCTGCTTCAAGCATGTTAATCAAAGTATTAAAATCCGGTAAGCAAATAGACAAAGTGTTCTCATCAGCATAGCTATATAAACAGCCATTAATAAAATAGAAGATATCATTGATAAAAACATTAAAAAGTAATGGTCCAAGGATCGACCCCTGAGAAACCCCTTTTTGAATTTGAGACCAACTGTTCAAGACACCCTTCAGTGTAAATGGCTCCTTACAATTCGTCAAACTGCTCATTAAGAGTAGTAATGAGTTATCTGACAAACCATAAGCCATTAACGGGCAAATAAGAATACCATAATGGAGACAGTCAAACATTTTGGATAAATCAATCAAAACTAAAACTACATATTTGTTTTGATCAAGAGCCTTCCTCCAGTCTTCAAGAAAGCATAACAGAGTGGTGTGGCAACCATGACCTTTAAGAAAAGCATGTTTGTTAAAAATGTCCTCAAAAATGATGCTAACTGGGTCTCAATAGATTTCTCAAACAGTTTGAATATGATGGGTAAAAATGCTGACAAATCTATAATTACTTTCATCAAGAGGATTGTTCTTTTGCAAATAAAAACTACCCGAGCTTCCTTTAGATGATCAGGAAAAATATTTCATTATATAGTTTTATTAATTAGATCTGCAATATGTCCCAAAGGGATTTATGCCCAAGCTTTTAACGGTTTAACAGGTATATGATCCCCTCTTGTTCCTTTTTTCTTAATTTAAACTTATCATTTTATACACTTCTTCATGGTTAACTTGCTTAGATTAAAAAAAAAAATGTATCCATGTTGCTATTGTCCTTTATAGCCTTAATACACTGATGGGTTAAAGGGTCAAAAGGAACATCCTTACCAATGTCTAATGTCACATTTACATACAAATTATTGCAGAGTTCACATATTTCTCTGTCATTGTTTAAAAGTTTTGTACCTTCAGTGAGAATGATCTTATCTTGACCAACTCAACACTGGCATCGATGGATAATCAATGATTGAGCCCACATCAATAACAAGCCATTTACCAGATCAGGACCTAAGCCAACATTTGGACCTGAATGCGAATGAATTTCAATTTTTGCAGCAATTTTGATAGACTGTGTTATAGGCTGTATTTTATTTTATATGGATTAGCAATCAATATCACTAGTTAATAGAACCTGTCATGTGCATTAGTGTGGGATAGGGAAATCTCTCTCAGATGGTCATAATTCACTGGCACAAATAAGGTTTTGCCTATTCCACATCAATACACATCTCTGATTCTTGTTTGCATATTTCCCTTTGAGATTTTTCATTACAAAAAAAAACAAAATAGCAAAGCAATAAGAAACCTATCCAATGCAAATTTTTTAAAAAGATTTTACTCCAATGAAAAAGACAGTAAAACCTTTAGTTTATGCTGAAAGATTCAGCATACACTTAAAACTCCCAAAATTGCAGAAAGAAATAATTTTATGGTAAATGATGCTTTCAAAATCAGCACAACAGTGCAATCATGTGTAGATATGCATTCCAGATTTTCTCTATGCCACACTAAACAGTTCAAGCTTAATGTTGTGATGTAAATAAAGAATACAAAGAATAAAGAGAAATTTGAAGATTCTAAATGAGAATTACACACAGAATGAAGCTTCTAAACAGTGACTAAACTACAGTGTACAAGGAGTTTAAATATTGCGTCAAGACTGTAACAGAGTCCAATTCAAAGCAAAGAATTCACCTCCTCTTTGGCTGAATTTCATGCTGATCCCAAGTTATTTGAGGGTGGCAATATTATAGTCTGGTTGCAAATCAATAGCTCCATAGAAGTCCGTTTCTTGCTATTGGACTGGGCAAAACTTGGACCTTGTGTTGCAGAATAGTATGCTGATGTACAGTGATACACAGGTATGATGCAGCTGACTGTTTTAATGGGCTGGCATCAACTGATGAGAATTTTCAGTAATTCAAAGAGGGCAAAGATTATTTGGAAAAGCTAAATATAATAAAGTTTTTCTGAAAAAGCCCTTTATTATGTTTGAAATTGCAAATTTCTGAATGTTATTTACTGTGCAATAATTGTTCAAGTTTGAAGGTTCTGGCAAATCATATAAACATGGAGAAAGTTATGAACAACATGGTCTGTGGTTTTGTGCACCAGTATTTCATGACAGTGTCTTTGTTATTCTTTTATTATCTTTGAGATTCACTACTTTCACCATGCATTTCATGAGATCACCAATTTTATTAGCTCCCAAAGGTACATGCAAGAAACACCTTTTATGTAGTTTTGGATTTTTACATGATTTATCATATAAAAAGGATCATCTTTTTATCACATTAATCTTAAGAACAGTGGTATTCATATTCAGGTAAGACATCACAAGCGATCTTGCTAGGTTTTCTGATGTTTCATTCATATCTGATGGACATGGTCTTATGTTATTTATATTTTCATCAATTCTAGATGTTATTGCATTAAAAATATTACAGACATTGGAGGCCCAGGTTTCTGTTAAAGTTTAAAATACATCAGACGTTTCTTTGTTCAATGTTTCACAGCATAGAAAATGACCTTTCTGCATCTGCATATCCTTGTGAGAGTGTCAAATATGCTGGGTGGTTGCTATGTCAACAGATGTCATATATTCCAAAATGACTAAAGTCAACAAGGTGTTGGCAATGTGTGCAAAACAAATAAAAACAATTTTAGTTTTGGCTCTCTGCTCACTTCGCAGATGGCTCATCCTTTACTGAATCACTGCAGCTTTTCAACATTTTACATTCAAAAAAGAATCACACTTGTACACTGTTCCAATGTTAAATAATTGTACGTATTCTGTGTCTTATATATGGAGTGAAATCAGAGTTCAAAGCACATTGCAGCTGATCATGAACTTATCAATAATCTTTAATAAAGAAGGCTTAAGCATTTCTCATTCAAGGCAATGATGTGTGATCACTTTTATTTTTCAGGAGGCATCTCAATTTAAAGGATTTAGCATGGCTTCACTCTAGCCATTCTCAGCCAATTAAGTAATTTGTGAAATGCTAACTGCTTATGTGTGACCACCTTACCTTTTAATTGCCTCTATGGTAATCTATTGTATAAAGCTGTATAAACTGCTCTGCGGATAGTCTAAGCCAGACTGATTATTAGTTATATAGACTATATGCTATGGACATGTATATTTAAAAATAAAAAATGTATCACTCCCTAAGTGTCTTGGTTTATTTTCTATATGTTTTAAGACTGCTGAGAACCAAGTTTTTCAAAACACATCCATGCTGAGAGATTTGTGACTAAACAATGTGTTATGACAGGTATGTGAATACCCCCATAACCTAGTGGACATCCACTCAATCAAATCATTTAAACTAAGTAATAGAAAACAGCAAAAACCAACAAGTTTTGTAAAATTCAACGAATTATTTATTTCCCTTGAATATCTTAGTGAAAATTTAAAAAGTATTGCAAATTAAATCTCAGAAAGTCAGAAATGTTCCATCACCAGTCCTAATAAATAAAGTTCTAATTAAATTCCAGTTGTGTTAGAAATAAGATTCAGCACTAAAAGTGTTGATGTGCCTTTAGAGGCCTTTGGCATGGTAATGTAATAGCAGTGTCTGAATTCACAATAATTAGCATCTACAAATGTCAAAATTTGCATACTGCTTTGCATCAAGTAGTAACTTTTCAATGTTCTTCCAAATAAATATTTCATAAAAGTGTTAGTTGTACTGACTATTAATTTGTCATAGTTTCGCTTTAATTTATATACTATTTCTAAATACCTCTCAGAACAAATTTATTGAAAGCAGCATATAAATAAAAAACAAAATGCCCCATCTGATCATAAATGTATAAGACGTTCATGTGATACAGTTATCCTTTACTGCACTTGTCCTTTATATAAGATTTTAAAGAAGTTTTTGTCAAGAAAACAGCTTAATTTATAAAATTGAATAACTTTCAGAGACATGTGCAGCAATAATAATTTCTGAAAATTAAGATGAACTTTAATTGTACTGTTAAAACTTATTAAAATAACAAATAATTTATTTCCCTAGAATACAAAGTGAAAATTTTAGAGGAACCTACAGTATTGTGAATTAAATCCCAAATAATCCTCAATGTTCTATCACAAATCCAAAAGTATTGAATATTCTGAATGAAGTCCAATAGTTTTGAATGTATTGAAGTATCACAATGATATAATCCAGAATGTCTTTGAATGAATCCTCAATAATTCCAAAGTAGTGTTATAGTCCAAAAAGTCAATCAGCACTTTAAAATTCCAATGAATAATATGAATAAATAATTCCTCTCAAATTGTATCTATAAACTGTGATCATAGATTCCCAAAGATTTATATTAAACAGGAATGAAGATTTTGTTTACAAAACCTCTTTATATGCATCTCCATTTGACCTATGTCACAACAGATTTTCTAAAAAACTAACCAAAACTTCCAAAATATCGTGAACAAGATTGATTCCAGAACATTCTTTGGTCATAATCAAGGCTGGTCTTGAACTCAAATTCAAGTAAACATCTCTAAAAGAATGGCAAAAGTCAGGGAGGCCAAAACTCTATCCTCAATCACAGACAAACATCAAACAAGAGAAATTAAATATACATAACAGTATTAATTATAACCAATAGCAATTACACACAAATGCCATACTACTTATAACATACATGCAAGGGATATAATAAGATCCATGAAATACTTTATACTCAATTTTATTCAGTAAAAATGACATGTCATCATATAATAAAAAAAGATACACAATCTATGTAGGAAAATGTTCTTCTGTTGATTTATTCATAGGCTTAGAAAATAACACTGAGTGTTTGAGAGTATGACAATATTTAAATGTGCAGAATTCATTTTCAGATACTGAAGGATGTGCTCTATCAGTGGCTGTTCATGTTATCAACAAAGTGATCTTCATAAAAAAGTAACTTTATTCATCATTTCTTTCAGAAAACCCTAGAATTAACACAGAAGGTTCAGAATAAACAGGAAATAATTGAGATTTACAACCTTTAAAGCCAAAACTTCTTACATCTCCAGTTTGGAGTAGATAAAAAAGTTCTACTAGGGATACTTGTTTAAGACCATTACAAATATGAAGCCATATAATAGCAATCAACACAATTAAAGATTAATTTTACAGCCTTGTCAAACATATCGGTTAGCAATTTCAGTTGATATACCAGGCATTTTTGACAAATATGATGTGTTTAGCTATTGGGTAGTACAGTAAAACCTGTCTTGTGAGAACACCCCTTCTGCCAATAAAAAGGCTCTCATTACAGGTGGTCTCTCATAACAGATTTGTGCAAGATTATCATTTTCCAAGGTCGAAATGTAGCAACTTTAAGGGAAAATATTCAAATTGCAGTACATGTGTTGTTTTCATTATAAATAGTTTGTGTCACAATTTGCAATCATTTCATCTTGAAGCAATTCTATATAGCAATAAAGATATAAGCATCATAAAATATTAACAATTATATTTGAAAATCATGTTTGCATATAGGCAGTCATTTGAACTGCAAAATTAACAAGGTAATAATTATTTATCCTGTCCACAAGTTAACTTGACATGTCCATAAATTTCAGACTCACATCAAATATACCATAAGAACTGTACAGTTAGCTATTATAACACTTACTCTTCCTGTGTATGAATTAGCAGTTATGATCAGGCTTTATATATATATATATATATATATATATATATATATATATATATATATATATATATAACCTGCATCAGTATCAGTCACATATAAGGGCATTGTTTTCACCACAGATCTATAAAATTATATCACTGTGGCAAGAAATGTCAATATATCTGAAAGACAATGAAGAAGAAAAATCATATACAGACATATATATTAGGCATGGTTGGCAAAAATATTTCTAGGTGGGTGGGGGTATTTATAAACATTTGTCAATTATATTATGCCATTCAAAATTATTTTTACCAACTAATACCTTGCCTAAACGAATGACTGCTGGTCATCTGCCCACCACTGCAGCACGACTGTGAGGATGGTAATTCCAAAGTAATCATGAACAAATCACTGTGAATCAAACATGAGAAAATTAAGTGTGACATCATTTCTGAGGTCAAAGTCTCGCGTGGGATAGTCCCTTTGTATTTAAATTCTAAATGTTTTACCCCCCAAAATGATCAAGACTGTAGTCTTTTTTTATTTACAAATCTATACATTTATTTCTAAAAATAAAACCAAAACTTTTAAAATTTGTTTGGATGTTTTTATGTGATTATGACCATAAGTAAATAGCAAAGGAATACTATTCCATGGTCTAATTAATGAATGTGTGTACGTAAAGTTCATAGTGATCCTCTAATAAGTTTAGGATGAGCACTGATAACTCATTTTGTGCTAAACTGGATGGATAATGGATGACTGACAGCAGGTCTTCTCATAATCTCTTCGGGGGCCCCGAGTGGTCAAGTGGTCTAAAGCGCTGTCCGTTACGGATCACTGCCATCTCACCTCTGTCTGCGTTGGTTCGAGTCTAAGATTCGGCGAATGTGGATATGTGAGAAAGCTTGCCAGTAGCTTCTCGTGGGTCAGTGGTTCTTTCTGCAGATTTCCCGGTTTCTTCCTCCACCATTAATACTGGCCGCCATGTATAGCCTATCGTGTGCTGAAAAATGGCGTTAAGCCCCACAACAACAACAACATAATCTCTTCAGATCTATGACCAGCAGAGCTAAAAATATTGGACCCTGAAGTTTTGGGATTTTGCCCAAATTTTTCTTTATTTTTGCATTGTTTGATCTGGGATACTAAACGTACTTGGCACTTAATGGCTAGGATTGTGCTGCTGTGCCAATAAACTCTACAAATACATATTCTGTACATCAATTCAGATACCTGTGCTTCATGTAGCTGGCCTTTTATAACCTTTACTCGAATCCTTTTGAAGACTGAGCCTAAAAAAACAAAAACAAAGAGATCTTAAAAAAGAATCCTTAGGTAGAGTATATGTCTTTTTTGCTCACATGATGCATTACACATAATCAATAATTTTAATAATATGCTTATGTAGAATATGTACAATTGCAATGGCCCTCATGACAATTTTTAAATTTTCATATACTTTAGGATCCAGTTGCAGTACATCAAGTTGCATTATGCATGTAATGACATCTGTGTGATGTGTCATACAAATCATAAACCTACATCACAAGAAAAGCCATATTGTAATGACCTGTATCAAACTAAGGTGAAGTTGAGTAATACTCTATATTATGCAAGCTTAAACTTGAATTGACCTCACTGTACTTATAACAATTACTAAGAATTGGAAATCACAGAATTGAAACAAAAGGCTCCATGTAGTACTGATAGTGCATAAATAGCCAAAATCTGCCCAACAGGCAAATTTAACAGCAACTGATGAAGAAATCTGGAATAGTGAGTACCCTGTCAAGAATTTCTTAAAATCCTTTTGAATGGTTGTAAAGGTTCAAGGTTCCTTCATTTCTTATCTTCATCTATATTATTGTAATGAGGAAACCCCATGGACTTCAAATTTTCATTTCATTATATACTATTTCGTTTCGTTAAAGTTTGTATTGTGATTTTAAATGCTTGGCGGGCTTTGTAGTGCCATCTATCGTCTTAGTTTTGGGTCACGTGATTCCGCCTGGGTATATATACGGGCCAACTGTGGCTGCTATGGTGATGTATTAGGAAGCGGTATAGTGTGAAGATGTCCCCTGTAGAGAAGCAGTATAACCACCCCGCCAGAGCAAGCACACTTGGTCGTATTACGGTGGGCAGGAGTGAGCCGGGCCAGGGAATCAGAAAAGATTAGGGACAAGGTCTTTCATCGACCAACAGCCCGGCGCTACAAGGCTTGTCCAAGCAACGCAAAGGTCTTGCGGTAATACAGATTTTTGACTGAGGATAACTTCTTCTCTCTTCATTTCGCACTGTCGTCTCTCTGTCGATCACGATCGCATAGTGACTGCGACCAAGTCTGCGACCTGTCTGCGACCCTGCGACAAGTCTGCAATCCAGTCGGCGACCAGAAGAAGACCCAGTCGGCAACAAGTCTGCGACCAGTCGGCGACACTGCAACCGAGACTGCGACAAGTCTGCGACCAGTCGGCGACTGCGACCAGTCGGCGACCCTGCGACCTAGTCGGCGACTGAGACCAAGTCGGCAACACACAAGAAGCCAGGAATAAGACGGTATCCCACTGAGGTAGAAATCTGTCACACTCTGGAGTGCCAGTCCTTAGACAGATTCAGCGGGGTATCACTCCAACTATAAGACCTATCCTAAAGAACCCGAGATAGCGATACTCGAGGCAGTGTAGCCGAGGGAGTGTTCCGCTACATTATGTTACTGATTGGCATCATTTGTATAAATACGAAAGCTCACAATGTCAGAATGCCTTCTGTAAAATGTGGTAATATTCAATTTAGCAGCTTTTAGAAAGAAACTGTTTGAAGTTCTTTCTGTTTTAAGTAATGGCAGTTTGATGGTGGTTTGCAATTATTTGTAAGCCCAAGGAAGTTGTTTATATCAGGATGCTTTTTCTGCAAAATATGGTCCAATTCTGTTGAGCAGTTTTTGAAATTATGTTTAAAAAAGATTTTTCTATTTTTAGTAGCAGTATCCACATCTGATGGCAGATTGGTATCATTTGTAAAATCCTGAAAACACTTTATTAACATGCTTACTGTCAAATTTGGTCAAAGTCTGTTGAGAGGTTGTTGACAAGAAGTCATTAAAGGTTTTATATATTTGGTACCAAAATCCATATCTGCTGTCAGAATGGCATCATTTATAAAATTTTAAAGCCCATTATCCCATGTTTTCTGTCAAATCTGATCAACTTCTGCAAAGCATTTCTTTGTAAGAAGATAATTAAATGTTTGTCTAGTGTGATGGTCGATGAGCATTTGTTAAAACAAGAAAGACCTTTATGCAAATTGTTTTCTGTCAAATTTGGTTAAATTATATAGTGAAGTTTTGAGAAGCCAGAGTTTCTAACTTTCCTTTTAAAAATTTTAATATCAGCAGCCATACAGTAGTCATATTTGATGATGAACAGGCACCATTTGTACAAACTTGAATGCCCTTTGTGCTAGAATGCTTTGGTCAACTTCTTTCGAGTAGTTTTTAAGAAGTCATTTAAAGCTTTTTCTATTTTTAGTAACAGTCACCATATTTGAGATCATACTGGAATTATTTGCACAAATCTGAAAGCTTTCATGACAGGATTCATTCTGTCTAATTGGATAAGCAACTTTTATCAATTTATCATTACAGTGGCTTCACAAGTTAAAATAATTGTCAATATCTTCAAGATGGTAATTGCAAGACAACCATGATTTTGAGGGAAAGTGCTGTTCATTATATAATCATTATGAAAGTAAAATTTTATTTTAGGTTTCAGCCAACTAATTAGCTGTGTGGTGATATATTACCATATTTAAAAAATGAAGGTCACTCATTGGCTGAAAAATAATTTGCAAAATTTAAATTACTTGATGTAAGCTTGCGCAAGCTTGCAATAATCAGTCGTGAAAGTTGAAAGTACTTCCTGAAATGTTGAAGAATATATGTTGTGACTAGATCATGCTCAGTATAAGAAACTACACTGTCAAATTAAAAGATGTTACCGGTAATCTAGTTTTTATTTATAGCATCTGATAATGCACTTGAGTTAAATAATATACATTTTCAGTGTTGCAAAATGCTAAGAATTTGAATTACTTGTACTTAGCTGATACATAAATAAAATATATTATTCCGACATTTCTCTATGTTTAAATTAACTATGAACATTATTAATATATTTCAAAATAAACTGAATTATTTCTTGACCAAGGCAAAATATGAAATGCAACTTCTTCTAAAAATGTCTTTTTGTAATTTTCAAATTTTTACAAATATTTGCAAAAGATTAATGAAATTTGTCAGAAGAAGCCAGTGCATTGGTAAATTGTGTTCAACGCTGGTTTATAACCTAAACCATTTTAAGTTTTGATGCTTTTGTTACACAGGTACTACTGGATATATACATGGAAACTATATAGATACCTAAAGTGGCATTTTTCTCAAAAACAAGGCACACAGGATATCACATTTTAGCTTCTCTAGACTGATTGTTCATAGGATGCTGAATCGATGATCTTACCATGGTATATGGTAACTGAATTAGTAGTCTATGCCCATAAGCTAATTTCCATAAAAAAGTCAAAGATTTTCTCTTATACAGTGGAACCTCATTAATCCAGACACCTTCATTCCTAGTGAATATGTCTGGATTAATGAGTTTTCTGGATAACTGAATCGTGAACATTTTTATTTTACAATGTCATCATATCATATACATGTACTGTACATATACATGTATTGTTAGCTGTATATGTACTCTATATTCAATAACAGTTGAAATAAAATAAATTAATGAATACATCTATTGATTTAAGTGTTTATTTCACTTTTTTATCTGATTATAACATGCACTTGTACATACACATAAATATAAGTTTAAACAATTAAAACATGGAACACATCACACTATTCATGTACATATTATTTAAATTCCTGATGAAATCTGTGACCTTTGTTTGCCTGAACTTTTTGATGGATCAATCTGTAATGATTCATGATATATTATGCTGGCAGATATCTTGAATGGTAGCATTTGGGTGATCTTCTTTGTGCTGGCAAATCTTCTATATACTGGCTGGTATATCCATTTGTCTACGCTTGCTTGATCATATCAGTATAAAAATGTAAAAAGGTACAAGGAATATAAAATTGATATCTCGCAGTTAAATGTGTGATGGTAGGCTAATAAAATGCAGTCATTTTTATCAGTTTATTTTACAATTGTTGCAGCTGCTAATGAGCTGATAATTTAGTGATTTGATCCGTGTTTTTATTTAATTATTAACAGCCCCGGTCAGCGAGAAGCAAAAACAGATATTGTTTATACAATTTCTGGTTACAATATAGGCACGCTACATGAGCATGTTAAAATTTATGCCACTAGAATTTGACCAATCAGTGATTGATAAACTGACACACCTCCATATTTGCATAGGTGAATCTGTTATCCAACTTACTGTATTCCCATGTATGATTCTTCAAATTTTCTTATTTTTGGACAGATTTAATTCTGGATTATAGAGGCAAGTGTTATACCAATTTTAGACTTTGGTTCCTAATTTTGATTTCCAGATCTGGAATGCAGATTTCTGGATTAACAGAACAAATTAATATTTAGGAATTTCATTCCCGTTAAACTATGTCCTGATAGTGAGGTTTCCAGATAAATAGAGTCCAGATTAATGAGGTTCCTCTGTATATCCTAATAAAGTTTCTCAACTGAGTTTTACATCCAAAAACCTTCAGTCTCACAGCTAGGGCAAAAGTCTATCCCATCGCCAAGAATGTGCTCCACTGTCATCAGATACTGGCAATGGACTCAGTCTGTTACAGATTCAACCTACGGTACCTTTCAGGACATATGTAAGAAACAGGTGTGTATGTCTGATATGCAACTGGCACAATACCACCTCATCTCAGTGAATCATTCCACACAAGGAATAACACACACTGTGTGTCTCAAAGGTATGCATCTTTTGCATTTCATAAAACCTTTTTTATAAGTTTTCATGCACATAAATTAAGTTAAATCTCTATATAAAATATATAAGTTAACAATATATTACAATATAATTAATTTGAGAAACAATTATTCATAAAAACATAAATACACAATGTAAGTTTTTTCATTGTTTATTTCAAGTTTAAATCAAACATTTTATTTTTTTTAATTTATTTACAGTGGTAAGACATGTCAGCAGATTTTTGGATCTAAGTTTTAAAGAGAAAGAAGTCCTTGAGGATGAGAATCAAAAATAAATCTTAAGTCCAAGTCAGGAACTTCCTCATTGGAGTGAAGATAATGTGAGGAGTATTGGAGAGCAGCCAGCAGCCTTATAAACCCAGTGACAGGAAAGCAGAATGTAGAACTTCCTTTGCAAGCTGAGCATTGCTGTCCATTCATTACAACATTCTATTGCTGATATATAGAGGACATTCTCCATTCTTTGAAAAATACAAAGTAATTCACGGCAAAATCTGGACCAGAAAACTATTGAGAACTTGTTAAGTGTGAAACTTAATAATCACTGTTAATGTCATCTGTGATCACCAGACAGTGATCTTGTAATGGGAACTAAAAATGCTACCAGATATTATTAAAAAAACCTTTGCAGTGAACTATAAAATAAATAACTATTCTCTTTTTTATTAAATGACAATATACAGACTTATTAATTAGTTATTACTATAACATTGTCTTCAGAATCTGAAATCTGATTTATGTTGCAAAACTTATTTTTTTATTATACTATGAAGAGAATACATATTATGGCAAAAAAATGCACTTGTTTTGTTTTCAGTAACCTTAAATCTACTGATCAAAATTTGGAAATCTAATGGTTTGAAATCCTGGTTCTGTCACATGCTTATAGACACAACAAATGTCAAGACAAAATTGGCAAGCTCGCCATATGTCACACAGCAGTGACCAGCTCAATCAATTACCATGTCAATAAAGTGTTATAATCTACTGTTTGTGCTATTATTTTGCATGTGAATATATTCTGATTACTCCGACATGAAATAAAATAAAGGTAAATAAAGACTTGATAATTCATGGACCTGTTAAACTTAGAATTTACATAGGAGACCTGTACAATAGTGTACAGTACTTACAAAGTGCAATCATATTTTATGTTGTTTATGTTGCTGTTGTTGTTGTTGTGGGGCTTAACACCATTTTTCAGCACACTATAGGCTATACATCGCGGCCAGTATTAATGGTGGAGGAAGAAACCGGGAAATCCGCGGAAAGAACCACCGACCCACGAGAAGCTACTGGCAAGCTTTCTCACATATCCACATATGCCGAATCTTAGACTCGAACCCACGCAGACAGAGGTGAGATGGCAGTGATCTGTAACAGAGAGCGCTTTAGACCACTCGGCCACTCGGGGCCCCCTATGTTGCTTAGATTCCTTGTTTATTTCCCAGTATATAAATATTATATGCAAATTTTGCTTATTCATAGTTTTTACCAAATCGCATTCTTCCAGATTATATTTCAGTTAGACATACATTGCTGATTTATTTACTTTGATCCACATGTTCACAAGTTACTGTTTTTCAAACATATAAGTGATCCGACAAGGTGATGTAATTTATATGAAAAGTTAAATACATTTAATTGCATAAGGCACATAAGAGAGAATATATTCACCTAATTGTATATTCATGAAAGAATGACCATAATATTGGCTAATGATTCTAAATATAGATTAAATAAGATCATTACTCATTTTAGTTTTGTGTCTCAGTTTAACAAAATCGTAGTTTTCCACACATTATTCATTTCCACTTGTTGTTTCCGCATCACCTTCATTTATAATTGGTGGATTTGTCTTTTGTTTTTCTGACAGCAATCCAGGCCAGTTAATCATTTAAACCATGAAACTAGCTTGGGTAAAGAGGATATTTTGTTCTACGCCAGTACTTTGTGGTGCAACTGACTTCTACTACCTAACATTAGCATGATTACCGTAGCTGAGTAAACACGTACTTATTTAAGGCCACTTACATCAAACTACAACTTTTATGGCATTACATTATTTTTGAAGCATTATTTTTTAAACTTCTTTATTGCATTTTGGAGATATTATTTAATTTAGTACAGTGGTGCCTATTAATTGAATCTAAGGGATGTAATTCATTCAGTGCAACCAAGTTAAAATCTTCAATATGTTGTATATGCACTGATGCCATTATGTACATATCCTCACTAAATGTGAGCATTAAACCAAAGCACTGTTGTTGTTCATTGATTTTATATTGGTATATTGCATTTTAATGAGTTAAGTATTTAAACTTTTAAGGCAAAATAAAAACTTAATTATTGGTGAATTGATACAAAATTCAGATGTAATAATGCTAAACAAACAATAGAAAACTAAATGCATAGAACAACCCACTAATGCTCAAGTATTGTCATCCAATGAAATTATACATATTTGAATTGGGCAGATATAATAAGAAAACAAAGGAAAATTAAATATATAATTTTATTGACTTTTCAAACAAACGATGTCAATTTATAACATTTCCAAATAATAATTCAGAATGATAGTCCTCTAACCAGTTAACAACCACAAAGTCATTTTGTTAAGTTAATGACATTACAATTGATAAAATATGGCAAGTGATCAGCAGGAAAAAAATGTCTAAGGTGTCCTAAGACTTATAATACAGGAAAAAGTTACCTTGACCAGCTTTTATAGGTCATAAAAATTACTTTTGAAAATAATTATGGGTGTCCCAAGACTTATAGTGTCCCAAGACTTACTGTCATTACAATATGACTATTTGACTTGACAGGCTTCATCTTTACCCCAAGTGCAAGCCATCTACAAAGTTTGGTAACTGCAGATGTTGAAGAATTCAAGTTATTATGCAGAAACAAAACTGCAACCATTCATGTACACACAACCAGACACATTCACAAAGTTAGGTATTTGATACATCGATAGTATGATATTGTAAATCCAAATATTATTTAGGATAGTTCCACAAATAGTGCAACAAAAAATACCTGAACTCTGACACTGGAACATATCTGCCTATGTTGTTTATGCAGGTATGTCCAACTGACAAGAGTTGAGTCATTCTTGTTGTACTACATGCTGATCATATCCGTCTAACTTCTTTTGTGTGCTGAATCAAGACAAACTGCAGTAGGGACTTTGTTTCATCAGTATACTATGACAACATTTTCTGAAAAGTAAAGATGACTACATACACTTCACACAGCCATCTCAAAAAGAGATACAAATTACGAGTACCGTATATACTCAATTGTAAGTTGACGTTTATTACTGAAAATTCAATTCATGCAGAGTAGGGGTCATGTTATAATCAAAATGTCACTTACAGAGCCCAAACTCAGTCTCCACATAAGCACCAACATATGACAGTAACAACAAGGAATCTGAGTTGGACAATATTTACGATCACTGGATGATATTGATTTCAAAACTTTATTTGCTCGCTCAGATGATGACAATAAATTCTTGAACTTTGTACCAGATGACATTAATGACATTTATAGGATACTGTGAATCACATAAGAAAGGACTTGACTTTCACTGTATATTTGTAAGAAGTGTGGAATGAACATAATATATGATATTTTGAATCAGATCATTCTGGGCTACTATTTTTATACCAGCATGTGACCTATATATACTTCATGCATTTATCATATAAACAGATTTAAAATATCAAGCATTAGTAATTAATATGGATTTTAGGACACAAAAAAGGACAACATGTTAAGTTGTCAATTTGTTTGTGACATATTCCACACATATATAAAATTGTATTTTATGGTTCAATGTTTTCTTATTTTTCCTATCCACCTATGTATCCATCCAGTTTGACTTGTTTATTTTCCCAAGATGCAACTCTGACTCACTGATGACAGGTCAGCCCTTCAAATGGATCTCGTTGCAAAACACAACCCAACTAATAGCAGGGTCAAATAGAAATTAGCGTTTTGCAGCCATAAAACGAGGGCTCATCTTATTATAGAGTATATACCATAGGCATCCCCACTTTTTATTCAGCTAAGTTTCTTAAGGATGAATGCAGATGCTTAAGTCAAAGATCATGATTGTATCCATGTTTCAAAAACTATGAATATGATAATATTCCATTTAAATCAGCAACTGCAAGTAGCAACAAATAACTGTAAATTGAAAGTGATACCCATATCCTGCCTTTGTTTAAAGACAAGGCTATGATCACATGACTTTAAAGGTCATCCATAGTGCGTACCTGTAGACTAAGATACATACCTTGTTCCTGTAGCAACAATTTTTGCCTTTCAACAACTTCTGACTTATCCTGTTCCAACTTAGAACTTTTCTGAATAATTTTAATTGCATTACTGTAGTCTGATCCATCATCAACAAGCAAGATCACACATTCAATTGGACATGGCTTTCCTTCTTTTCTCATAAAGCAATTAAATATTTCATTAAGGAAACACTTCAGATAACGATGAAAGTTCCAGCCTTCCATAGTCTTTATGCAGATCCCAACTGTTTTTTCCAATATTCTGTCCAAAACTTGTTTAATCTCTTGTTGTAAAACAGCCATTTTCTTCATTTCAGTCCCATCTGGAACTTTGAATCTCATTAAATTTTTATCCCCAGCGTGAAACTGGCTATCTGCAAAGATAGAAATAATAATTTCATCAATATAGTCTCTGCATTGCCCTTTCCATTAAATATCCAATCATAACATAAAATTGAAGATGTCAAGTTCAGAAAGTTTGAAATTAAGATTTTTGTACAGTGCATTTGGACAATACAAGAATTTGATTCCAAAGTTTCTGTTCAGATTCAGTACCAAGATACTTGGTTGAACGGGGTCCAGAATTTTCATGTAGAAGTGATGCTATTGTACAAAATCCATTTTCTTCTTCCATTCATTGTGATCCTGACCACTGAGGTTTTAACTCCAAAATTGATAGGCATCTTCTTTACCCAATTAAAAGCCATCCACAACATTTGTGTGTGTGTGTGTGTGTGTGTGTGAGATTTGGATTTTTAATGTAGCTTTAAAAAATTTTCAGTCATATCGCTACAATGTCTGCAGTGTGGCAGTTTATAGTGATGTCTAGCACTGGAGCATCATGCCACAGACATGTAGCATGATATCCCACCCAGTCACATTATCCTGACACAAGGCCAACCAGTCCAAACACTAACCTCTTAATGCTGAGTGCCAAGTGAGGCAGCTGTTAGTACCATTTTGTAAGTCTTTGGTATGACTCGGTCAGGATTCGAACCCATGACCTCCTGCATCCGAGACGGACACTCTAACCACTAGGCCACCGGAGCAGTCTGCACAACATTTGGTACAAGTATGTAATATGGTTTCTTCATAATAATATCACAACATCTGGTACAAGTATGTAATATCATGAAGAAACCATTTTTCTTCTTTAAGACTTTGATCTTTGGTCTTTAGATTCTGTTATTGATGATCCTGCTTCTTAAATGCAAACATTTAACCAAAGTCAGTGTTTTTCCAAAGGGTGCAAGATTCAGAGACAAAATCCCCTTGGTGTCAGAACTGGGGGTAAAATAAAAAATTTGGGGGTCTTGGATGCACAAATGGGTGTAAAGTGAAATGAAGAAATTAAAAGATGAAAATAGGTCATCATGACCCTCTTTTGCTTTAACAACGTAGCAGTAAATTAAAGATGCATATCATCATCATGTTCATGATTCTATCATGAACTGTACCTGCGAAATGAACATTTAACAGAAAATGTAAACCAGGTGAATCAAGCACAGAATATGGCCCATACTGATCTTCTAGTAAAATGGGTGAGATTCATGAAGATGTGACTCTCTAGTTTCAAGATTCTATATGGGACAGTATACAGCAAGACTAAAACCTATGTGGTCATGAGCTAAATGCAACAACCAACCAAAGCCAGTAAAATTTTAAACACAGGTTACAGTGAACAATTTTTGTATTGTTATGTCCTATGGGCTTAAACTCAGTAACAAGACAAAGTAAAACCCAACAAGCGTTCAAATTTCCAAAATATAAATTTATTTCCCTAAAATGTAAAATCAAGCAAAAAGTGAAAGAATTAAAATAACTTACAGTATTATATAAATTCCTACAATTTTCTAGATCTACTTTCAATTTCACAGTAATCTGAAAATGATCTACTGGTATTCTAAATAAAGGTTCTATTGTGTTTAAATGCATGCACCACAGATAATAACTGTTCTAAATCCAAAAGTTTTTCTTCGAGCTTAATCCAGTGAAAGTTGTATGACACAAATATCCTTGAATGTTTCATGCAATCCCCAAAAAATAATTAAATATCTAAGTCCTTGAATGTTTTAAAAAATAAGTCTGCAAAGTACTGTCTGTTTAGAATAGTTTCCACTCTGCATTTCAATATTCACAGTATAAATAAATCACAATGCCTCTAACGACTCTCACAAGACTGAATATAACTGAAGAATGAAATGCTGCATACTTAATTCCCTTATATAGCCACCTATGTACAAATCAGACCAACACATCTGAATCACTAAAAAAGATTCCGGATATTTAAAATTATTATTATTGCGAAATATTTTAAACAGTCTGCAATTGACTCTTTTTTATTATTATTGAGCCATTCAAGACATCTCTTGAATACAAATGTCCTCCAAGGATCACATTATGTTGATGTGACCTCCATTCAATTAGTCTACTTTGACCAAATTAGTTGTTGACATGAACTTGGCAATAACCATGACATATGAATGGAGACAGTTAAAAGATACATGTACTCTTACTATGGTACAGGACAGCCAATGAACTAGATGTCATTAACCCAAATGACTTAAATAGAACCATATTATAAAATAATATATGATATAGATACCCATGACAGTATTGGTTTGGTACTAAAATATATATATATATATATATATATATATAATTACCCAGTTTAATGATCAAAGCATAAAAAGTAAGAACATCCATTTGAATCAGTCAGTGAAATGTGAAATACAGTCATAGTGACCTATATTTACAATGAGGGTGTAGTACTTATCAAGATACATCCTTACATAATTCCAGATATAGCAGTACAGTGTATTATACATTAGATATACAGTAACACCAATGTGGTCAAGTGCTAAATGCAAAAACATAAGCCAGTATGATGTCAAAGGCAAGACACAATGCCCTCTTTTGTTGTAAGAGTGTAATATTTATAAGGATGCATACAAACACTCAATTTGATTTGATGATTCTGCCATATAGTGTTTAACACTGGAATCAAGGCAGTGAGGCATGAAAAATAGGTCACAGTGACCTTAGAACTTTTGTGATAATGGTGTAACAGTCATCAACATACACTATGTGACCAAATTTTTTATATCTTGGTGTAACAATACATATACAGGGTACTAAAACAAAATAATTTCTATCTCATTTGAGCTAAACCTGAAATCTTAACATATGCCAGTGAAATGAAAACTATAAGTCATGGTGGAGTTCTTTTGTGATAAGGGTGTGATTCTAATAAGAGTGCATCCAATCATCTACTTTAATGATTCTAGCATGAACACTGAGCTTGAATGAACTTACAACACAAAGTTTACACAGGGTCAGTGAAGCCTGAAATATAGGTCACAGTGCCTACATTTGTCATAAGTGTTCTTCTCGCCAAATTGTACGCATCCAAGTATAACAGAATTTATATAGTGTGCAAACTTCCTGACATAAATACAAAAATTTAAATAAGAATATGCATGTATGAAGAAATTTATCCTCCTGATCTGGGAGCTACTGAACTCAAAATCCACTGTATTTTTCTTGGGAATAAATGCACCAAGTTGTGTTGAAGCCTGTTTACTATACCTTAGGTTATTATCCAAACCTTAATCTGATTACTACGAATGAAGGGAATGTCTACCTTTGTCACTATTTCCAGGTATAATGATGACATCAGCATCACAGGAAGCAGCCTTCAACAAAGTAATCTTTTTACCATTGGGATATGACCACTCTCTTTGTTCCAGTCTATGTTCTACTGCCTTTGCTGAGTAAATAAAGAAAATGTTCAGATAAAAATATTGCTGGGATGAAAATACTTCTGTATTTAAAACATTTATTGTGGTAATTTTTGTCTGCAATACTGAACATAGTATTTTTAGCAGTCAAAATTTCTAAAATTGTGAATGCAAATGATTTAAAAGGTTAACTTATCAAAAGAAACTGAATCACTGCATCCTTTAAATTACTAAATTACCGAATAAAAGAAGTATTTTCAGAAGTGTCCCAACAGTCTGGAAATCCACTGTGTGACCTGTCTGTCTCATCACGTAAACCTGCTGGGCAAGCAGAGATTAAATTTTGCTTGCCCATGACCAAGTGAAAATTTTGACAGTAATTCAATATAAATGTGCACTATAATAGTAATAATAATAATAATAATAATAATAATAATATCTTTATTTATAGAGGGTGACTCATTTAGTCAAAGACTATTCTCCTTTGCAGCCATCTTAAGGAGAGTATAACAATGTGCATTATGTGAAAGATAGCAATAATTACTGTTTATTTTAACATGTTTAGTATTAGATACTAAATTCCATTATCTATTAGAAACACATACATACTAAAGATGTATCTTCCTATAGATGTAAGATATGTAATATTACATTATTATTTCTAAAACAAGTGGAAAGGCCTGATTTCTGATAGCAATGAATTATGTCATTACCTAATCAAACAAGGTAGAATTTCAAGGCCTTGAATTGTAAGTTGGTTTTGGCAAGCATATCACCAATTAGTGAAAATTCAGCCAAATCATCTAATGGCAATCAAAACTGTATTGGGTTTTCACCAAGGTGCATAGTCTAGACAAGTGGGACAATTTTGATAATTGTATAAATGAATTAATTATCCAAGATCAAAACAAAACATGCACCAATTAATGCAAATACTCAAAACAGCATAAAATACGAGTTGAAAAATACTAAGATGATGGAAGAAACCAAAAACATAAAATTCAAACGCATTGGTTCAATACCTTTACCTGCCTTACAGTAGATCATGATACAACTGAATCAAATATTGCCTACTGTCACATCTATACATTGTATCTCCACATAAGAAACAAGGCTCATCACTGGCTTATTTGTTGGCAAGATTTTTAACAGACTTGTCACAAAAATGACGCACCACACTTAGGCAAAAAATAGCACATGTGAAGCAAAGTTTACAAAAGAACATAAAGCATGTTGCATGGATAGGGCTTTCTCAAAAGTAGATTAAGTTGGATTAAGCTACAAAAGGCTATTCTTTAAAAAATTAGTTGCTCATTTTGTGTTTTACAGCACAGCAACACAAGTAGGTTATTAGGGCCAAGGCAGTTGCAGTAAAGTACCTTTCCCAAGGACACACCATGGTAACTGACCTAGGCTGATCTGATGGTAGGATTCAACCCAAACCCATACATGCCATAACACAATTTTCACTCATAAAAACATTGACATGGTCATGCTTCAAAATACATGATTTTGAGTCATCTTCAAAAAATAAGAAATACAAACACCACATCAGTATATGCCTGTAATAAGTGGCATGTATAAATGGTAAACGTCCTACTTTGAGCTCCTGTAAAACTATGGGGTAGCTTACACATGACATTATCACAGACACAATTAAAAGGCACAGAAGTCGGTTATAAACAACCACCATTTCATGCACTAATTGGCTGAGAGTGGTGTGCCAAGTCCTTTGAGGACTGCTGTGGGTGAACCCACTGTTCTAATTTACATTGGTAAATTCAAAAAAGTGGAACAACCCAATTTATTTTAAGTTATAGGTAAATCAAAGAGATGCAAGATGCATGTTGAAGAAACAAAGTTATTGCACATCATTGCCTTGAATGAGAATTTTTAAGCTAACTGTATTAAAGATTATTGGCAAGTTTTGGAATAGAGGCAACATTTCTTTCAAGTTAGATTTTACTCCATATATAAAATGCAGTTGCATGATTATTTCAGTTGTCAGAATAGTGTTAAAGTGTGATACATTTTTGAAGAGTGATTCAGGAAGCAATAAGCCTACCAGCAGAAATAAATTTTATAACTCCAGGATGATGTAGCTTGCATTGTGAAGCACAGCTGCAAGAGCAAGTATTTAATTCTCTGCACATACTGCAAAAATCATACTGACCTAAGTCATTCTGGAATGCACAATGTCCATCGAGATACTAGCACCAACTGTATGTAACATATTCAACATGCTGAAATGAGCTTCAGATTAGTTCTCTATATTGTTATTTGTTAACTTAATCTTATTAAAATACTAACTATTAATTAACCCATGCTTTTTGGGATGATTTTAGCCACGAAATAGAATTATTGAAAAAAATACTAAGCACACACTCATGTTTGCACAGTTGATTTGTATTCATAATGCAATAACACACAAACTAGACAGAAGTATTTATTACTGCTTCATTAAGGTTCATATAGTCATTTCAATAGGGATGAATTAAATATACAGGTTTCAAAACAGCATGAATGAGCTAGAGACTTGCATCTGGAGCCTAAAGTAAGTGATCTGTTCTGAAAGACGTAGGTCTGAACCAATAGTTAAGCCCAGAGGAAACAAAAATGTGTTAGGGTTGCTCCATAGCCCTTCATGTCTAATACTGAGCAACCTTTACCTCGGAAAAGAAAAAGAAAATCTGCAACTGCAATTAAAGGAGAGCAAATAGGACCAATGCATTCTTCCTACTGCACCAATTATGGAAAATTCTCCCCTTGGCATGGTAAACCTTGGAGGTCAAATGCCTTCTTGCCAGTGAAATGCATTTGGCAATCTTGCTCAAAACATTGACACTGGCTGACAAATCATCTGATATGAGCCATTCATGAAGGTCGAGGACTTGAGTGCTGTACACAAGGGACCCACTGTGCAGCAAAAGTAGCTCCCTCCTCAGCATTCATTTCCTGGGATTATCAACCAACAGGTCATGGACATTGTTGAACCAGGATCTCTGGGACCATTGGGGAACCATAAGGATCAGTCCTGACTTGGAAGTCCTGACTCTGTAAAGAACCTGTGGGACTATACTGAAAAGTTTCCCACCATAAGCATACAGTTGATCCCACCTCAGGCTGAAAGCATCCACCACCCATTCCCTCTGGTCTGGCACTGGGAAAGAATAAAGTATTCATTTTTGTTATGAACCTGATTATCAATGGCCTTACCCACTTATAAAAAAGTGAAAGTTACACTGACATGAAGAACCCAAAACTGAAAGATCTCCTGTTCCAGACATTCATCAGAAAGTTCTGGTGAGCTGGGAAGATGTGGCTTTGAAGATTAGCATTCTGGAGATCTATGGAAACTGTCCAATCTTTTTGCCAAAGGCACTCTTGACTGATGCAATCATCTCCATTTTGGACTGCTCAATCTAAATAGAAATATATCCATGAACAAAACATTGAAGACAAACTGAAACTTTTTGCCAACTCTTTGAAACTAAGAAAATCCAGAAACAAAATCCTGGACTTCCTATGTTCTTCACTGTCTCTACTTTGTCCATGTTTTGAAGGATTTACACATCTTCCCATAGAGATATCAGTTGTGACTGGTTAAACAAAATGGCAATCCTCAAAAGAAGTGGGGAAGGGGGCCAGAATCTAAGCCAGTAACCCTGATTTATTGTGGAAATAAACAATGCATCAACCAAGAAGTCCAAGCAAGATTTTGTGAAAAGGCTTAATGTGGCACTTACTGAGACACTGAGAACAGGGAGACATAGTAGAAGAGTGTCTGACTTCCAAGTGTAATTAGATACCTCCTCTGGGAATGGGGAAGGGTCTTCAGACATCCTTCCCTGTTCCCTCTGGTAAACTAATCATGAGAATGCTGGACAGACAGGGTTTGAAACTGAAACTGATTTTGATTCTGTTTCCTGTTGATAATGCTTAGGAGAGGGAGCTGTGGACCTTGCAGAATGGGATCTTTCTTCACCAGAGTAGCTGAGACAGTCCCAGTAACATGGCCAGTGACCAATATTGCTAATTCCTCTGATATCAAGAGGCCACTGTAGGAAATAATCCTCCAATAGTGTCTCTGCATCAAGATAGTTGAATGTGAAAAGCTTTTTCTGTCATCCAGCAAAACATTTGATGTTTTCAAAGCTACTGCAGAGAGAATCAAAGACATCAAGAGTGCATGTCTCAATGTCTTTGGATCAGCCTCTAACAGACTCTGCAAAGCTGCTGGAGACAAAGATTCCTCCTTGAAAAAACTAAGGAAGGCAGCCAACAAAAAAAATATTAGCATGGGAGGTAATAGTCACCAGTGTACATGCCTTTAGTTACAAACTTCCAATAGCCTTAAAGTGTAGACAGACTTAAGTTGCTGCTAAAATCCCCACCTGGAAGACCCCTGAATACATGGTTTGAGGGGGCTTAAGGGGTCAAGTAGGTGAATGGATCTATGGTTATTGACTGAGAACAAGGGATGAAGCATAAACAGGTGAAGACCACCCCTCCCCTGTCTGACCTCCTCTTGGTCTTTTCAAAATATTTGAGTCAGCTCGCTCACCATCACTGAGAAGCAGATTTGAATTGGGCTGTGCCCTAAAAAGCCTCTCAGAATTGGAGAGGATCTAAGCCCCTGATGATCTGGAAAGTTTGGGACATTGATCTGGGGAAGTTGGTAGTAAACCTCCTTTACCATCTTATCAAAAGTCCACAACTCTTTCTATTCCATCATCTAATCCACTGCGTGTGATGAAGAAGGCAAAATCAACAGATACAGACACGAAGTAGTTGTTGTTGTTGTTGTTGTTATAGGGTTTAACGCCATTTTTCAGCACAAGATAGGCTATACATGGCGGCCAGTATTAATGGTGGAGGAAGAACCCTGGAAAACCCCGGGAAGAACCACCGACCCACGAGAAGCTACTGGCAGGGCTTTCCTCCCGCGTACTTGCGTTGGCGGTCTGGACTCGAACCCACGCAGACAGAGGTGAGATGGCAGTGATCCGTAACGATCAGCGCTTTAGACCACTCGGCCACTCGGGGCCCCTGACACGAAGTAGTAAGTGGGACAGGTATTCTGGGAACTTGTCTGCATTGAAAAAATTCTTCACACTTTGGGTAGGCAGTACTATTTTACCTCATCTCCTTCCTGGCAGAAAGGCAGTCCATGGACAAGGTTTCAATGACCTATCACTACTCATAGGAGTAGAAGGAATGGCCCATTGATCCTATCAAACTGGAGATAGTGAGGGTAACTCCCTATCTTTGCTGAAGGCAGCGATTAGTGGTTCTCCCCCTGCTCCCTTAACAAGGCCTGAGAGGGCATGGAAGAATTATGTCAGTCCAATGTGATCAGTGACCTGAAACTGAAAATGAATGATCAGCACAATATATGCATACATCATACCCAGTGATCACTGATCATTGTCCAGTGATAGACACCTGGTGCATAGTACCTGGTGCCCAAAGCATGCTGACCTGTGCCCAGTGACAGAAATTTAGTGAATTTCACTTGGGACATCACCCAGTGACTATATTGTTGTGTCCAATGCTCGATGACCAGTGACAGAACATCAATGAATGTGACAAGACACATCTCTTGGTGCTTAGTATCCTATGCCTGGTACTCAGTGCCCATTACACTATGCCTGGTACTCAGTGCCCATTACACTATGCCTGGTACTCAGTGCCCATTACACTATGCCTGGTACTCAGTGCCCATTACACTATGCCTGGTACTCAGTGCCCATTACACAGTGCCTGGTACTCAGTGCCCATTACACTATGCCTGGTACTCAGTGCCCATTACACAGTGACCAGTTATTGGTCAGATGATGTAGACTTTACTGAATGATATCTGTTCTGGGATTTCCACTCTGAAGAACACGACCATACAAGGTATACTACCACATGATGGCTACTCTTCCTTTGCATCTGGAAGACTGTACTCACTATTTAGAGCTGGCAAATTCCCTACACTGGAATGTAATGAAGATCTCTCCCTTATAAATCCCACTCCACTCACACTCCAGATCCCCAGTGGATGCAGGTGGTTTCCTAACTCCAGATACCTGTTTTAACTGAAGCAGGTGAATTCCATACACTGGGAAGTGATGTAAGTGATGGAAGGGGTCCTCCTGAGAAGATTGTTTGTTTTGTTTTGTGGGGGCTGATGCCATTTTTCAGCACATGACAGGCTATACACAGCAGCTCCTGATCAGAAGCAGAAGAGACAGGACCATACTTGCTCACCTGTTAGGTTCGACTTCTGCCAAACTTTCTGAGCCACAAATAACAACTGAGACAACTGTCCATGCAAACAAATTATGTACACATAAGACAAGTGGTGTGAGCATCACATGGACATGGGGGGCCTTACTAGAGGAGGAAGATACCATAACTAAAACCTTTTATGATAGAAAGGACCCAGCCATCTTCTGTTAAGTTTATGAAAAGAGGTCTCACTACAATACCCAAAGGAAAAGGGACACAGTGATGGAGAGGAAGTCAATCCCTACGGTGTCAACCCTTGTCCTTTGGAAAGGGAAACAGCCTACAAACTTCCTCCTTTGGCCTTTTACGTCCATACTGCCAAGGGGAACTAAGAACTGAGGTTGCTCCTTTGACTGTGGCTGGATGGCATTAAAGAACTTTGCCGACTCACCTGTGGTGGACCAGGATGATTTTGTTTCTTGGCTGGTTTCAAAGGGTCTGGAGATTATGCAAGGGACCGATGTTGCTGGTCTTAAAGATCCTGAGAAGCCATGGAGGAAATGACCCCACTGAAGAGAGTCTCTACCTTCAGGGAAGCAGCCTTCAAAAGCTTCTTATTGTGCTCCAGTAAGACCCTGGATGTGTCCAGAGTAACAGCCCTGTCAATTTGCAGAAGCTCAACTGATCAAGTCATGGATAAGGATAATGCATCCCTCAATGTCTTTATCACTTCTTCCAACAAACAGTGAAGGTTAACTGGTGACAGAGATATGGAGGGGAATTACTGCCATAATTCTACCCATGTATTTTCTATCATTATATGCTGTACATTCTATCCAGCAGTATTCTGTGTACATTTTCTGTTAGCTCTATGACGTATATTCTATTTTGTCAACCTAAATAAATAAATAAGTTGTAAAGAAAGTGGTATTTCATTTTGCCAATATATAAAATTAACTGAGATTGTTAGAACAATAAATAATAAATAAGAGTGTTCTCTCTTTCTCTCTCTCTCTTGCAAAACACAGCAAATTAACCTATGTTTGTTGGTGGAATAGGGGCTCTGTGGCTTGTCTTCCATGCTTAGAATCTGCAAGAACAATAAAGAAGAGTGTTTCCTCCCTCCCTTGCTCTTGTTAGATGTGGCAAGTTAACCATTGTTTACAGGTGGAATAGGGCATCTGTGACTATTCTACCATACAAAGCATCTACAATATACTGGCCCCCTGGACAGCTGTTGCTCTTCATCGATTAATCTAACATCTCCATAAGTTGTTAAAATGGACCATTACGGTAATGCCCCATTATGACAACAATGGGTACCAGGGACTGAAAGGGTACTGCTCCACCCTCAAGGTGGTGTTGGGGGCACAATTCACTTCCAGCCTGCACCAAGCTATGGGAAAGTAGATGGTGCTGCTCCTCCCACATGAAGGTGCAACTCACCCTCTGCCCTTCTGGATGGAAGAGAGTGCTGCTCCTCTCTCACAGAAGGTTGTGGCTCACTCTCTGCCCAACTGTAAAATAGATGGTGGTACTCCTCCATCATGTGAGGGTGCAACTCACTCTCTGCCCTTAAGTACAACACTCCCTCGATTACTCATGCCCTGAAACCACTGTTACAGTGTCTGATATGGATCCCATATTTTTTTTAAAGATAATATAAACAAAATTGGCCCCTATGAGTTGAATGTGAAGAAAATCACATATATCGCTCATTTTTACATCAAAAATGGAAATACCTTAAAAATTATAATCAATATATTTTGTTAGATTTTATTGGAAAAATATTTTTTCTCTTCACACAGTAAATAATAATATATAGAAAAACAGCAACCAATGAAAGATCCTCTTAATGCAAACATATGGCAGCATTGAAAGAAATAAACACCAATTAAATATGTCTTATCAGATGAAATTCATGTTTTAAATCTTTTCATTCTTTTTTAAAATGTAAACAGTATAATCATGGCATGTTCTTTTCTATTTAAACATGAAAAATGTCAATCAACCAACACATCTATACCCACGAGCACTTCTGTGAGAACCTTATTAAAGTCTGGCTGTGTAAAGGAATCAAGCAAAATGAGTGCTCAGTAAATGAAAAGCTTTGTATCATTAGATAGGGTTCATAATGGTAAAGCATATTTGAAAGTTTGTAGTGAACTCAAAACTGCTGAGTCGACACTCTTAGGCTGGCTTAAGGATGAGCAGACATTTCATGATAACTTGCATGATGGTAATTCTGGGTTCAAACAAAAACAGATATGGACTGCAAATGATACAGAATTAGATGATGATGTGTACACCTGGTTCACACAGACCAATACTGCCATGTGACCTAACACAATTGTAAACACCTACAAACATAGTACACATATATGAATACATAAAACCATTCATTTATTTGATGATGTCTGCCACAACTGCAATAGTCAACCACAATTTATTCAATATTCTGTTCAGGATGACATAATGTAAGTTATTTAAAGTATTTCTGATAAAAATGTAGTCAGTATCAACTAACCGTTAAACGGTGATTACAAAACTCTTGGCTTTAAAGGACTGTACTCAGCAAGAGATATTCATTCAGAAATTTTGCACTTGGGGACATACAAACTGCTGAAATGACATGAAAACCCAATCAGTTCATTATTATATTATATAAAGGCTGCTTATTATTTGCCTGTATCAACTGGCTTCTGTGTAATCTTGCTAACATAGGTTTGACTAAAAATGTCCAAGTTGAAAACGTGGAACAATAAACTATATTTCTGAATTTTAAATTTATTAAATGACCTGAGTGTCCACACAAGCTTATCAACTTTCTTCTGTCTACCTGAAGGGGTTTCAATGTAACTGTGGTAAAACTAATTTTGCGACATGAATGCACAAACCTATGGGTTCTGCCCATGTGCAAATGCCAATAAAACTGTCAAACCCTTTCTGCTAGTCGGGATATACATATGTACTGATTATTAACTACATGCACATACACAAAAGCTATACTCAAGCAGTATGAGCAAAGACACAAAACTATATCAAGCAGTATGAGCAAATATGCACAGATACAAAACTATTCTCAAGCAGTATGAGCAAACATGCCCAGACACAAAACTATACTCAAGCAGTATGAGCAAACATGCCCAGACACAAAACTATACTCAAGCAGTATGAGCATGCACAGACAAAAACTATACTCAAGCAGTATGAGCATGCACAGACACAAACTATACTCAAGCAGTATGAGCATGCACATACACAAAACTATACTCAAGCAGTATGAGCAAACATGCACATACACAAAACTATACTCAAGCAGTATGAGCATGCACATACACAAAACTATACTCAAGCAGTTACTGAGCAATTCAGATATGTGAAGCTGACATCAGAAACTGAATTGTCATACAAGCTACAATAATGTGGATGATGTAATTATTATCTGTAACTTCAGATCAGGTTAAATCTCCTAAAGACTTCCCCTGTAGCTTAATAAGTGGTCTAGCACATGAAAATTCCATATGGTTCTTACCATCCTCAACTCCTTCATGTAGCCCAGCATTCTCTGTTGCAGAGCATTTCATTCTTTTGGCTCTAGGGGGAGGAATAGGAGTTGGATCTTCTTCTGTTGCCATGTCTACACAGAAAGGATTAAAAAAATGTTATAGTAGGTATGGTATTTACTATGGTAAATGATAATATGACATGTAATGAGTTAATGCATCACTGTCACTTTTGCTACAGCAGCCATGTTAGATAATTTTATTCTCCCGATTATAAGGTATATCACCCATAATTTCATGGAGTGTGAGAGTTGTCATCTGATATAAACAAAATGACTGATGAAGGAGTGAAAATGAAATGAATGAAAAAAGAATCGAAATTACAAATGACAAATAGTAAAAGACTTTAACTTTTCTGCATAATGTTAAAGTGATATTAGGGCACAGCTAAACTGAATATTCAAACAAGTATCTGCCATGAAAGTTACATTGTTACAAGTATCATAACCATGTCATTTCAAAGAAGACAATTGTAAGTAAAGTAGACATCAATGGTCTGAAAAAATGGTAAAGAGAACATTTGCACTGGACAGTCCAGGACAGCAACTAGAGTAAATGGATTTTCTTCCAAGGCAGAAAAAAGAGGTCTGGTGTTTCTGTCCCACTCTGGTTTGAGGAGGTGCCACTTCTGGATTGTCCACCATAACAAGGACTACCTTTCCTTTTAAATGATTCCTCCAGAAATGAAACATATTTACCATGGATTTAACTTCTAAATGCTGATGTGAATAGAAAATTATTCTTGCCCTCATTTGGTACTAAGTAGTGAAGCTGGGTGACAGGTGGATTTCCTGACTGGTGTCCATGCTGATCATAAGTTTGGCTGAAGGATTTAAAGAGGAGTTTCTGTCAGTTGTTGTGCAGTACCCAGGAAAGATACTATTTTGTTCAAAGTCATGATCAGTTGATAAATCAACCAGTTGGGGTGCCAACTGAGGCAGTAGATGGAAAGAGGGCTCATCATCATAATCTTCGATGTCTGCTGAGGCCCTGACCTTCAAATCCTGGCTTGCAACAGTGGCAATGCTTAGAAATTGCAGTACCATCATCCCTGTCTAGGGCCTATTATCTCCCAAATGGGTACACCATAAAGAATTAACTCAGTACTTCCGTGATGTCAGCCAGGCAAGTGCCATGGCCTGTATTGCTAGCATGTATTACTGGGAAGTGTACAGGCTGGTCAGCATGGCTACCAGCTGGGCAGATGACCCATTAACTGGCTGGTCTAAGTACTCAATTAAGTGACTGGGCAGTACATGCAGTGAAACAGACAAATTGGTTAATCAGATCACCATGTAACTCTATGCACAGTGGTGCAGTCATCTGGGACATGTGACACAGTTCACTGAAATGATGCATTTATGGTCAGTCATCAACCTTTATTGCCAGCTGCTGGTTAAGCTGGTTGGTCAGCAGTCAGAATGGTGGTGTATGGCCTGATGGATGACAAAACAGACCATCAAAGTCTAAATCATATCCAATGTGTCCAGACTTACATAGGCTCTAAGACATGCTGGGAGACTTGTACCCACTGGGCTGCCTAATAGAGAGGACCTCTCCAGCTAGCTACAAGCCATCATTGGAGAACTGTGAGGGATGACAGAGCACAAATTCACCTGAGGACAACAACTGCATTGTCACTAGTCATCTCATGCACAATTCCATCCATGGCTTTGAAGAATGTGAACCAACAAACCATAAGCCCTTGGCATTCTTCACACCACTTCTGATTGGGGGTGGGGGTGGGGTGGGAAACTATCATGACATCCCACACTACACCAACCAGTGATGATGTTTAAGGGTGCAGACTCAGCACACTGCATTCCATTATTCTGAACTTGTCATGTCTGTCTTTCCTCTTAAGACATTTTCACAGTACTTTGGATCAGATTCTTTCTGACCACCAAGCACAAACACTACGCTGAATCTGAGGAACACCTTGTACACACTAGGCACAATCAATGTGTGTCGTACATAGCTTTAAATTTCTTGCAATGAATACATTTCCATGCCATCATCTATCATTTTCTGAAAAGACAAGAATGACCAAACATTTGGATAGTCTGATAATGTTCACATACACAAATAACCAATGCTTGTTACTTAAATCAGCAAGAAAATACATACAGTGTGCACAAGAAATAACAACAATGGGCACCAAGGCTAAAGTGTTAAAGCACAAGGTCAGAATTTTAAAACAAGTTGAAAACTGTGAAAAAATTAGAATAATTATCAACAAATTGTAAAAAATAAAAATTCCCACTTGTATTAAATACTTGTACACTCAGTCTTATACCAACTTTATCCATGGATAATTAAAAAAACTCATCATGATATTCAAGGTATTTTGAGAAACATAGGATATAATTCAGGGGAGGTATAACAACAAGCATTTTAAGGCAGTCATCATGGCAATCATATTGGATAATCTACTGGCACCATTTTCAACTATGACAAACTGGGTATCATATGAAGTCTATTCCTGAAAACTCCATGTTGATATATCCATGCATTTGGAGAAGAGTTGAGTTTACAATATTTTCAAGATATGACTTTCCATTCAAGATTAGCAGTAACAATTTTCAAGATGACTGCTGTGGTAGTCATGCTGGATGTCAGATTGGCATTGAGTTTCATTTGAGACCAACTGGACATCATCAGAAATCTAGTGGTGAAAACCCAACGTTAATATGACTTTCTGTTCAATAAGAGTTGCGATAAGATTTTTAAGATGACTGCCAATATTGGTTGTCATACAGACATTATTTTTATTTAGTTAGACACCATATGTCTTTCAGTGAAAACCTGGTGCTTATATAGCCATTCCTTCAGAAAGAGTAGCTACAACATTTTCAAGATGGCTGCTGTGCCGACCATATCTGATGTCAGATTGGCATCATTTTTGTTTAGCACCAACTAGGCATCCTAAGTCTTTTAGTGAAAACCCAATATTGATACAACCATCCACTGCTGAGGAGTAGCAACAACATTTTTTAGATGACACCCTGGTAGCCATATTGGATGTCAGATGAGCACCAGTTTCATTTAGTACCAGCTAGACATCACAAGTCTTTAATGAAAACCCAACTAGACATCACAAGATGTCTTTAAGTTTAACTCACTGACAGCTAGAGATTCTTTTAATTTTCACCTAAAACATGAGTTGCAAACACATTTTGTTGGTTGCTTCTGAATGCAAGCACACCTGTTTCAGAGAAACCTTCATTTAACTGGATGCTTAGGTGTATAAAGACTTCAGTCTTGATTATCTATTTCCCCTGTGCATGTGCAAATCTCCAAGCTATTCAACCTTTTCCAAAGGTTCATCTGTCCAAGTGCAGTTCAGACCTTTCAATCAAAGGTCAAAAAGTTTCAATCGGGGCACAAACTCCAGTTTCAATATCAACAATTTCTTGGTAAAAAATCTAATATAAAGAATTATGTTTTTGTCCACTGTTGGTATGACTCTATGGTCTTAAAATAAGTAACAGAAAGTAGCAAAACAATCAAGTTTAATAAAAGTTTTAAAAAATTGTTTCTCTGAGTTACAAAGTGAAATTTTAAGAGGTACTTACAGTATTATGATTAATCCCAAATAATCCTAAATTTTCTATCACATGTCCAAAAGTATACTGAGTGTTCTAAATGAATTCCAATATTGAATGTGCTTATGTACTAATAGTCTTGATTCAGCTGATGTACCAACACTCCTGATGTATCACAATGATATAATTCAAAATGTCTTTGAATTAGTTCACAATAATCCCAAAATAGTGATTTAGTCCAAGACTTTGATAAGCACTTTTTAATTCCAATATATAATTTAAATAAATAATTCCTCTTAAATTATAGCTGAACACAACTGAAAATGATTTCACAGACTGATCTTAAGATAGAAATGAATAATTTTGTTTACCACTTACTTAATATATTAAAACCTAAAACACATAAAATGACCAAGATGTAGGTCAAATGTTTGCTTCCAGAACATTTTATGTTTGTAGAC
>JAECUM010040412.1:0-25525 GCA_016617855.1 Megalonaias nervosa | reverse complement strand
GAGAGAGAGAGAGAGAGAGCAATAAAGATTTCAGCACTATTTGTTGTAATAAGCCGCACTTTGTGTTTACATCATTACATTCAAATTAGTATACAATAGGGTGATAATACAGGATTGGATTACGATCAAATGTTCGCCGATTCACGCCGGCAGTGTTTGAGCTCCATGTGTGAATTATACGCACAGGTTTGAGTAACGTCAAATAAGATATTTTGTTGTTTCCACCAAAATGGTGACATGTTGATAACCAAAGTATAACAACCTAACACAAAATCATGACCGAACATTTCGCTACAGAGAGAACATACCCCATGGTTTTATTGAACAGGCAAAATGTGGTATAAAAGTGTCCACAACTAGTTCCGGACATGAATTTGCATCATCATTTTTTTATCTATAACTTTCTTATTATATATGGGACCCAGGATGAGTCTCTTGTTTATTTGGTTGAATAGTCTCTCCTTTCTTCGCTCCCTTTCCGGAGTAACTACTCATACTTCTGATTGGAGCGTCATTTCTTCCATGCTTTTTGTCCGTGGTTGTACCTAATCATTCAGTCAGTTGGACACACTGTAAGTAAAACAGTCACTTAGTTTATCTTCTTTCGCTAAATCCCTTTAATGTTTGAATTTTTTTAATTTCTTTTTTGATTCTCATTTTAAGATTCATTCTAAAAACAGGCCTGGAATTAAAAACAACAAACAAAGCACCATCACCACACCAAAAAACAACAAAAACGACATCAAATTCTCGACTAAAACCAAGGGATTTTACTTAAAACTCATTGATTGAAAACTGAATTTCCCCTCAACTGAAAATAATTCACTTTGGATCAGAATTCTAATGATGGTAACTAAATTTCCACTCATCTTAAAGACTTGGCTCTGGCTACAAAACTCTATTGTTGGAAAGGAATGTTACATTCAAATGAAATCATTTAAAATGTGCACACACACACACACACACACACACACACACACACACACACACATATATATATATATATATATATATATATATATATATATATATATATATATAGTTACCTTGAGGATATGCAGTCCCAACGTCATTGCTGAATCATTCTCAATCTTGCTCATTTAATAAAGTAGTCACATCTCAGATTTTACTATTTATCGTCGAATATCTATTAATGGTGACTGTGTTAATCGCTTAAACGATTGGTGAATTTGTCAGTTCATCATCATCATCATCAATCCCTTAACCCAAGAGGTCGTTGGGGCACCACAGTTGACTTTAAAACCAATTCTCTCCATCTTTCCCTGTTCTCTACTGCCCTTTGGGAATCTCCAAATCCCATGCCTGTCCACTCCTTAATGTTGTCTTCCCACCTCTTTTTCCGTCTGCCTCTTCTTCTGCACCCTGTCACTGTGCCTTGCAAGATTGTTTTTGCCAGTCCAGATGATCTTGAGACATCACCGTACCACTGCGCTTTTGTACAGTGGTCAAGAGGTCTTCATAGGATCAGATGGCTCGTTGGATCCTGTTGTGGACTTCTTCGTTGGTTACATGGTCAATGTATGAGATGCCCATGATCTTGAGGTAGCATCTCATTTCAAAGGTTTGAATCTTTTTTTGTAGATCTGATGTGTGTATCCATGTTTCACAAGCATACAGAAAGATAGATATGACAATCGAGCGCATCAGCACTATTTTGGAACCAAAAGCAATGTTGGTATCTTTCCATATTGGTCTCAACCTTGTTATTGTTGCTGTTGTCTGGGCAATCCTGCAAAGTAGTTCTGGTTTGGAGCCCTCGTCTGTGATAATTGATTGCAAGTACTTAAATCTTGTGACTCTCTCAAGCTTCTGTCCACTGTCCTTTATTTCTGCACTGATGTCATTGGTGTTGTTTGTCATCAATTTGGTTTTTTCGGCGTTAATCTCCATACCGTATGCTGTGGAAGTTGTGTCGAGGTGCTCAACCAAGTCAGCCAGTTCTTTTTCATCTCCTGCTAAATCATCAATATCATCTGCGAAGGGAAGGTTTGTGATTGTTCTTCCTCCGATGCTGACAGTGCCCTTGTGGTCATGCAAGGCATCCTCCATGATCCTTTCCAGGAAAATGTTGAAGAGTGTAGGTGACAATATACATCCCCGTCTGACTCCAACTGTTGTTCGAAACCAATCTCCTTTGCTGCCATTGATGAGGACAGTACTGGTGGCTTTGTCATAGATGTGCTCAACAACCTGCACCAGGTTTGAGCTGATGTTGTACTTCCTCATAGTTGCCAATAAGGCTGCATGCCATACCCTATCAATGGCCTTTTTGAAATCTATAAAGACATGGTATAGATTCTGCTGGTGCTAAAGGTATTTCTCGCAAAGGAGTCTGAGATTGAAGATTTGTTCTGTGGTGCTCCTTCCTGCTCGGAAGCCTGCCTGCTCTTCAGCAATAATTTTCTCTGCTTGAGGCTTTAGTCTGATGAGAATTATCTTCAGCATGACTTTGCTCGGGTGACTGATCAAACTGATGGTTCTGTAGTTTTGGCATAGCTGTAGGTTTCCTTTCTTGGGGAGCACGATGACCAAGGGTTGAATCTATGTGGTGGGCCATTTTCCTGTCTGCTAGGATTTGTCAGTTATATTATATCAATATAGCTTTACTTTATATAATAATAAGCAATGGAATAACCATCATCATTTAAAGTAGTAAAAATATCTTACTCCTTCAAAATATTTAATGTTAACAAATTGTTATTCGTCTTCTCATAGCTGCGATAGTCAGCTGAATTAAATATAATATTCGATGGTTACGTTATACGGACAAAAATGGCAATATTGTGCCAAACGAAGAAGGAAATAAAACTATACAAGTCAAAATACAAATTATGTTGAGGCGTTACCAAGTATGCGACCCACTGAGTGCCAGTGCCTGTTGACGATGCTAATTTCACTTGTGCGTGGCACCATCGATGCAAGTTCATCTCGCAAAAAAATGCCATGAAAAATGTTTGATCGATCTTGCTATCGCGAGTAAAAAATAAATTCGTCAACGGACCAGTCAACGGCGCGATCTTCTGCGACTGGGTAATCGAAGACCTTCGCTGAGGGTATCTGATGACTCGTACCTGGTAATTGAAGGCCTCTTCATTATTTTATACTGCCAGCGACCGCTTTTTTCAAAGTCATTCCTGATGCAGTACCGACAGCCCCTAACAACTGCTGGAACCGCTGCTGTCAACAATGCTTGAATCGCTGCAAGGAACGGAAATATTCCATATGTCTTTTGCATTTTTGTGCCACCTCTAACTTGAATAGTTTTAATATCACTGAGGTGTTATTGTGTTTAGCCGCTTTAAGCTGAATGATTTCTGTTTGGGTCAACCACACAGGGACATTTCCAATTAATTTTGCTGCAGAAAGTTTCATTGTGACCCAACATTTGCTTCGATTGCGTTTTTTTTTTTTTTTTGTTTATTTTTCATGTTAGTTTTCAGTAAGACCGAACTTAACTTCGTGATAGGACATTATTATTCATTTTAATTATGAAGTTTTACGAATTTCTACAGGTCATCCTCGATCACTCTCATTCAACCACCAACACACTCCAACATCAGCGTCTTATCAGAAAGTATCACAGCATAACATCTGTGCATTAAAATACATGTCGATAATAGACTATCTGAATAATTCGAGGTATTCCAATGAAACGTGATAAAATTAGGTACAGTGTCATGAAGTCATATTAGGAAATCCGCGAACAAGTGTCAATATATTGATGTCGGTCCATATACGACCACAGATTGTGATATGCACGTGCAGTATGAATGGCTATAAAATTAAGCTGAATTTCTTAAGAAGGTTCTTGATTACCGTTTAACCGCAAAGAAACTTCAGTCCCTCCTAAGTCGTGTTGTGATGTGATTTGAATTTTTAACGTAACTTTAACAATTTTTTAGTCATATCGCTACGATGTCTGCAGTGTGGCAGTTTATAGTGATGTCTGGCACTGGGGCATCATGAAGCAGACATGTAGTATAATGTCCCATCCAGTCACATTATCCTGACACTAGGCCGACCAGTCCTAACACTAACCTCTTAATGCTGAGCGCCAAGCGAGGCAGCTGTTAGTACCATTTTTGTAAGTCTTTGGTATGACTCGACCGGGGATCGAACCCACGACCTCCCGCATCCGAGGCGGACGCTCTAACCACTTAGGTCATCGGAGTCGTCAAATTTCATTTTGTTATGAGTTTGGACATTGTCTAGATTTGCAAGTTGAAACGCCACAAGCATTTGTTATGGTAGTAGTAGAGGAAAACAATGATTCTGGCTCAAGACCCCTATCCCAGGTCCCAACCAACTCCAAATAAATACAATTTCCAACCCCAGGGACCCACCCGCCCCGGCCAACAATTTTTTTTCTCAAAATGATGACAAGGTTTCTGGCTCAAGTTTATTTCACTGATTATTGTATTATTGTTACATAAAATTTCATACCAATTTGTTAGACAAAATTTCATACCAGCAGGGGTTGGAAGTTTAGACTTCATCACCAATTATCAGTGTTTCAGCTGTGGATATTAAAAATATTTCATTATCATGATAATAGAGACTAAACTTTATTCTACCGCTTACACAACGACGAGACTCAAATAAATCTTTTATGTGTGGTTTATTAAGAGGATATTTTGATCAATAAAATATACCTTAGACCGATCAAGATTGGTGTTAAGTTTAGTGTATTTTTGTTGACTGATCGGATCATGAAATTTATTAAATCCCTTTGATAACTCACGGCTTAATTTTTCAAGATAATTGAAATACTTGCTGTTACCGGATCTGATAAGCAAAAGTTTTAACTTGTCACGGCCACTAAAACATATTCCTGATATTTCATTGTTAATTTCAATTGTCAACTGTTTACCGTCTATCATTAGATATTTGATCTTGCTATTGTAGCTATTTGTCACTGTCAAATTTTCAAACATTATTTATAAAGTTCACACAAAATTTCATACCCTAGTCATTAGATATAATGTCAAGAATAGATTTCTCATCTGATGAAAATATAATATCGAGTATAGATCTGTCGTCGCGACAGTACCCAAGTGCAAACCTACCTACTCCATTTTCGCAAATAACGTTTATCATCAAAATTGCTTAATCCACGTTTGATAATAACATCTGTTTCAAGTTTATGATGATTTGTTCGAATAGCCATTGCTCTGATAAAACTAACGCCGCCGTCAAGTGCGTACTTGTAATCATCAAATCCCATACATTTTTAACAAAATCGCGAGGCAAACCTTTTGCTTTTTTGTTATTTTATTATTGTCTAGCAACACGGCGTACATTTTACTTCGCAATCCGATAAAATATTTGATGATGTGTGAGTTCATTTCGTCCTTCAACTTATCAATAACCTTTTTATTTGTATCATCACGAGGGTAATTGGAGAGATCAAACAGATGTCGGTTATTGTAAATATCCTGATAGACGTCCTCACATTCGATTTCATAAACAAGCAAGTCAGTATCTGTAAACAATAATCTACTTGACGGCCACTGCTTCTTAACAAAATTATAATGAAATTCGTACATCAACCACTTCGACAAATCATGTACAGAAGCTCCAACATAAATCGGTTTATTCAGTTTTAGATTTGTTTTTCTTCTTTGTATCGCGACAAGATTTTCATCAAAAATTTTCATACTAACAAAATCATCGTCTGACACAAGTTTGTTCCTCCGGTTGACATCATTAACTAGCTCGATATTTACTCGCTTTCTAATATTTTCCATTGTCTTACCAAAAACGGATCATAAGATTAAAGAAGTGTTTTCAAAATCAGTTTTTGCTACAGCTCTCATTGACGTGTTTGAGCTAATATAACCTTTCACCCACGGTGACTGATTGAATTTTAGTACACGATGAACTTTCCTTAACACGAGACCGTCATCTACTGTTTGTTTTAAAACTTTATAATGCAAAACATAATTTTTCTTATCGAGTAAATTTGGTACTAACTTTTTTACCATAGAATTTTGTCTTGGTGATGATATTGCTTCTTGTTCTTGAGATAATAAACTATAATCTATTATCATTGATTCCGCACAAAACGGATAATCGTTGTGTAAATCGTGTAATGAAGTAGGATAATCAAGATCAACTTCAGCAAAATACGAAACATCGTCAGGTATATTTTTTCTGTTTCCATAAGAAATTGGTCAGTTGTAATACAATGAAATCCACCAAATGGCATTGGTTCTGACATCGAATAACCGTACAAATTATTAAAATCGAGATAAATGATATACTTTGATGATTTGTTAGGATCATAATTCAACATATACTAATTGTTTGCTTCCGAGCATTTTTTTTTTTGCTATCACGCTAAAACCCCTCGGATACCTTTTTCGATAAAGTTAGACATATCAACGTCAGTCAGTAATTCTAACTTCACTTTACTAAACTTTAACAAAGCATCCCAAGATAACCCACGAGCACAGTAATACCAACAAGGATCTAATCCATAATTATTATATCTCACTTTTCGGAAGCTTTTAAATACGTCCGCCAACAATAACACATCAGTTTTCAAAAACAAATCATGCTAATCGCCAAACGTCTTGCAATCGAATTCTTTCCAAATATCATGCGCGTATTTGTACTCGTCATTAGTTATATTTTCCTTTGTTAGTTGCGAATAAAATTTATGTTTGTCAGGTGAAGAAGTTTCATCAAATTTACTCCAATCATCGAGATACTCCTACGGAAATATTCCTTTTTCCGTTAATAGATTAAATTTATCTCCAAAACAATCTTGTAAGTTATCAAACTCGCTGCAACCTTTTACCAGCTCATCCAATAATGCTGCCATAAATTGTAGGCTGTCGATAAAACGCAACTTACCTAAAGTAACTGACATATACTTTTCAAAATTATTTGGAACACACTTGATCGTATTATCGAGCTTTAAACGAGACGTTATTTCAGGATCACCAAAAGCTTCTACGATAATATGACCATCATATCCTTGGAAGTTGTGAAGAACAACTGGAATAAAATCTGAAGCATGAATTTTAGATTACAATTATCATGAGCCATTCCACGATATTGCCCGGTCAAATGACAATGATCACGTACTTTTTTATTATCGGGAGAGTCAAAGACTTTTTCACAAATATGACAAAATTCTGCTTGCTCGTGATCAGATTCTTGTTGAGCTGTTAATTTTATCATTGGAACGATTCTTTTTAGACGTTTAAATATATTATCAACTTCGCTAATCAACTGTTTGAGAAGCCAAACAGCTGGATCCTTACCACGATATAATTTAATCGACTTGGATAAACTCGAATCAGTACAACAAACTACTTTATACGCTACTCCGCATGGGATATGATTTTGAATTTTTCTTGTATTCGATTGGTTAGGATTATTTTCTACGTCAAGCACAGGCTGGAGCAAGCACTCGAAGTTGGCGTATACGACGAAAGGACTTTTTAGTTTATGCTTAGGACTGACAAACTGTAATAAATTATTATCTTTGAACAGCATTGTTATTCGTTGTACATTATTACAGTACCGTAGATGTTTTGTAATTTTTCGTTGTCGGAGCAACCGTGCAAACAACGATAACATAAGTACTTTTTATTTTTATATTTGTTATACTATCTACCAACAAGTCCGTTAAAGTTTTTGATCCAAACGTAATGATTCCTATAAATAAAAAAAGCAAGTTTCTTGTCGATTGCGAAGCTTTTCTGAAATATACCTTGGATAAAAATTTTCACGCTCGTCAAGACCAATATATTTACTGATACATTATTTTGCTTTCAAACTTTTGTATTTAATTTTCTGCAACTGGAAAGTCAATGCCAATAAAATTTCATTTTGATACGTGACTAAAATACTTGTCAACGCGATCAGCATTTTTTTTCTGCTGGAAACATCGCAGAAAGAATAGCCCAATGGAAACATCTGTTATCAAAGTTCTTTACGTTTATGCAACATTTCTTATTTTTTTATTTTTTGTGTTAGGTCAATATACGAACTACCGCATAATACGTTATATTTTATCATGTGAAATAAAATTTCAGTAATCATCTCAAACTTCCAGCCCGAACCTAATTATGTAAATTCTTCTATTTTTTTTCCAAATTTCCTAGTGTATTTCATCACGTTTTGATTTTGCGTTAATGTAAGGATCTGCAATTTCCTCTTCTGTCCCAAGTAGCTTTGAAAATAAAACGTGATATTGCACTAGTATTTTCAAACCCTTATGTTTTTCAAGTTCACGTTTTATAGTTGGTTCTAGCAAGTGATAAAGATTCGTTGCAGGGAATTTACCAGAACGATTTGTTTATCAAACCGATAGCTGTTATCAAATCCTGCAAAAGCAGTAGCTATTTGTGTAGGTTCTCCCATAATGCTCACGTAACTTCAGCATTGTTATATAATGTAATATTATATCTCTAATTGATTGTTCGATCGATATCTCACCGCACTGCGCACGCGCCAGTTTGAACAATCAATTAGAGATATAAATTGCTTATAGTATAATGGCACAAAATCTGACAAGCGTAAGCGAGCAAGAGTACTATTATGTTCACCCCAAGTACAACTCGTACGCGGGAAATGTGTTAGGGTCGGTGATCCGCGAGAAATATCAAAGACCGTTTGGCAAATCAACACCGGCTGGAATGATGATAAGTGTTAGAGGAGATAATGCTGAGAGAGTCTAAATGCTAAGGAAAGATTTTATTTACACTTTATTTTGCGGAGACATACCAGCTGGACAGCGAGTATATCATGTTAACGGCGCGGTTACGGATGATAACACTGAAAACTTGTCTTTACAAAGTGATTTTCAGCCTCATCCCGTATTTGATTTTTACGAGGCGAAAGATAAAGGAATTATTCGAAATATCCAAACGAAAAAAGTTGTTGGTTTTATGAACAACAGCTGTTATTTTAGAATAACTGTTAGAAGAACAAAAACAGATGAAGTTAGTTATTATAGCCATCGTTTTGTTTACGAAACGTTTAACGGACCTATACCCGATGGTTTAGTGATAGATCACGTGAACCGTATTAAAACAGACAATCGTTTAGTGAATCTCGATCTTGTCACGCCAAAAGAAAATAGCAGACGAGGACGAAGTTGTAATGGGTCAAATATTAGATGTCCGGTAAAACCTGTCATTGCGGTAAATCTGGAAACAGGTGAGGAACTAAACTTTCCTTCGATGACAACTGCGGCAAAACATTTTAAAATCTGTACAAAAACTATAAAATATGTCGCAGATGGAATAACAAGATCAACTACATCACAATCAAGATTTGACAGAATCGTCTTCCGATACGATAATAACTAAACTATTTTCGCAAGCTCATCTCGACTAATACAAGTATCACACCACAGCATGATAGCTTCTCTATCATATACTACACGAACTTTTTTATTATCGTATAATTGCTTTCTCTCCGAATCGGTCAATAAACTTTTATCGCTTCCGCCGTGAACTAAAAATAAACTGAGATATTTTTTCGCCTGATAACACTTTTTAACAGCTTCCTTAAGAGCACCAATGCCGTATATCTTTGCCTGATCGATATATCTTATTTTGTCCATCGTTATATTATTTAAAGTTACATAAAATTATACAATGAGTCTTCTCGATAAACTAAAATATATCTACGATACCATCAAAACTGATGTCGACGACTTTATTAAACAAACTGATGTTGACGAAACTGATGTCAACAACGTTGGTAAAGACGTCAATGTCAAAGTCAGCGAAGTTGCCGACGAAGTTACCGCAACAACGTCATGGGACAAGAAAAATTATGGAAGGCCGACAACTGGTCGATATAATGTAAAATATCATATCACAAAGAAAGTTTTGAAATTTAATTTTACAGTAGACGAGAATCAGTCCTTTTGACGGCCGATAAAACCGTTTTAAATATTAGAATTCCAGACTGACAGAAAAATATAAAATTCGATTTTATATTTGTAAAGATATTTAACCTAATGACGATCTCTGACGATCGCAGACAATATCTAATATCGTTATGTGAGCCTGTAAAATGCAAATCTGTCAAACGTAAGTACAAGGAAATCTACAAAAAAAATTATTTCATAATTTGTTTGGTTGGTACCCAACTATTAAATTTATCGCTATAACCGCGCCACTTGACAAGGCTTTTATTGGCACGCTTTTTAATTACTCGTTCGATAACGAAAACATCTTGTTCAGTTTTTTATAGTTCTTGTTCGTAGAAACTGCCAATCACTGGTTCCCCTGCTAGATCCTTTAGTGCGTATGTAACATACCTTTAGTGCGTATGTAACATACCAAGCTGGACTTAAGAAGTATTTGTAGTTGATAAAGTTTTAATGACAATACATGTAACAGGTATTTCATTAAAACTTTATCAACTACAAATACTTCTTAAGTCCAGCTTGGGGTAAATCCTTTCTCAAATACTTTTTTTGTTAACGAAATTCGAACTCGATCGTCGACTTTAAATTTATGTCGCCGGTACATGTTTTCATTTGCCAATATTTGATTTTTAATTGCGTCATTTGCTGACATTTTGATAGCTCGATGTTTTGTGTTATTGTATTTGTCAACAATTTGTGAAAGATCATCTACATACCTGTTTGTGTTTTTAGCTGTCAAATGTTTATGTATTAGCTCGCTTAGTGTGCGATTAAATCTTTCAACGACAACACTTTTTCCCTCATTTCCTATGACATATTTGTTATGTTCTTTTGTTGTAAAAACTGTTCGAATTTTTTACTAAAAAACTCCGCTCCGTGATCAGTCCAAATTTTATTTGGTTTTCTTTCTGTATTTGTTATTATTTGTTTTAACGCATCAGTCATCGATGTTCCTGTTTTATCCGAAACGGGTACATTAAACGCGTATTTACTAAAAACGTCAATAACGTTAAACAAGTATTTTTTATTATCATTAAACTTAGCAAGATTTGAGATATCTACTAATTCTATTGCCCAGATATCGTCAACGGCATTTGCGACAACCTTGCGTATAGAAAACTTTTTGTTTTAGGTTTATGTAATTCAGCTGCAAGATCATCGTACAATTCTTTTTTAAGACCTAACTTATATTTTGTTCCAATCATTCCCTACACTAACTTTCCATCAAATCGTTCTCTCATATTTACAGGTTTCATATAACGTAGTTCATCTAACATTACCTTATCACAGTCTGATTTTGAGTTATCAGTACGCTCTATATCACGATAGCAGATATCATGACGCATTGCTATTGCATCAACTTGATTATAAGGCTCTTGTCCTGGTAATGGATTATCGTTTGCATCTAACTATTTGTCTAGTGCACGGCCCGGTATATTTGTGACCAGGCAATGTCCAACCTCCTTTTGGTCTCGGTAAATTTACAATAAATTTGTGGCTGTCAATACCGCTGCCAATTACCTCACGGCGATTGCATGACTGACAGTACGTAATAATTTTATCTTGTTCAATACAAAGATCTTTATCACAATCACAATTACATTTCATTTTATTTTATTTTATAATCGTCGACAAAAATTCTTTTTTTGGTAGATTTTGGTCAATTTTTTGTATTTTCTGACCAATTTTACCTGGGTTTTTTTAAGGGAAAATGGTTAAGAAATCAAAGAAAGTCTGTCCGATTTCTTATTTTTTTGAGGGTCAAACCTCGAGGGGATTAACGGGAATTTAACATTAGAAAATCAAAAAATCGATTTATTTCTGGTTTTCGTCCAATTATTTCCACAATTGTTCAGACATTTTCCACAATTTTTCAGAGATTTTAGGCAAAAAATCAACAAAATAAATGGACGGAGACCAGAAAAAAAAATCGATTTTTTGATTTTCCAATGTTAAATTCCCGTTAACCCCCTCGAGGTTTGACCCTTAAAACATAAGAAATCGGACCAAAAAATATTTACCTTCGTCAATTAATCATCTACTAAAATAACTCCAGCTCCATTTGTTGATTTCAGAAACATACTTTTTTTCTACCACAAACAGCATAAACACTTTTTAGCATTATTCTATTATTTTTTTTGGGGGGGGGGCTTCCGTTGTCTCATCTTTATTCTCTGTTTTAGTTTTACATTTGAGACAGTATGTTGACATTTTTATATTTGTAAGTTTAGATAAAATGTAATCTCATCGTTTGCGTGAGAAGGTTGCTTGTCAAATTGCAAAATAAACTTCAAAAACTCAGGATCTCCGGAGTTTTCACTCCGAGACATCTGTCGGATAAACATAATGCAATAATAACCACAAGCAGGTGTTCCAACCGGCTGTAGTTGATTAGATGAGTAATTTATTTTTTAAAATTTTTAAAAATATATTTTTTATAAGATCACTCGGAGGAAGTCCGAACGAATCAAAATTATTATTATCGTAGACAGCAACCCAGTGAGTGCCAGATCCATTATTGAAGTTTTGTATATTTACAATACACGAACCACCTGCTGGTACATTATCTAATTCATCCTTAGAATATACTCCGCGAAATCCGACAACGTCATTCAATTTTTTAATTGCATCAAAATTACTCAGCGGCGTCTGGTACATGGTAGGGTCATTCCTAGCAGGTTCGGAATCAGACTGCCTGCTAACACCGCTAAAAGTGGAGCGAAAGGAATAATTCCTCCTTGTTTTGTCGTCCGCGCTCGCTGGCATTTTGTTGTTGTTTTCTTTTTTTTTAGATTTTGTTGCTTTGGCTGGCATTTTATTATTTATTGTTACATAAAACTAACGATAGACTTGTTTGATACCGTCTCCAGATACCGCTTTTTTAGTTGCTCCGGATACTGCCCCTGACGCTGCCGCTAGTCCAAGTGTTCCTAGTACAGGTAAAATTTTTGGTATTGCGCTAGCTATTACAGAAAATGTTGGTCCAAGAAATCCGCGTGTTTTGACATCGCTGTTATTTGTGCAACAGACAGTTTGAAAACAAGCGGTTTTCCCCGATCGAGTTTATTGATTTGCTGTTGAATTAACATTACTTTCACTGCGGCAACTTTGTCAGTCTCTGGGGATATCATTAGAGAAACAGAATTACGTTTGGCAACCGCTGCTGATAATTTTTTAATTTGGCCGGGCGTTAGGTATATTTCTCTGGTTGTGTATTCCGTTTTCATGTTATACTTGTTTGTCATATAATACTCACACTTGTACAGTCATTCTTCCCTTGGTTGCATCAATTGTCAAAAATCTATCACTGAAAACTAGCGCGTATATGTTATACTGTTCGGATGGAAGTACGCCAAGCGTCCAAGTGACTTTAACATCAACAGTCGATCCGATAACTCGTTCGGAATGCTTTGATATGTCAAAATAAAAGATAGGATACAGTGATCGAAATTCCTCTACTGATATCTGAGATCCACTGTCCGCGTCCTGATATTTTTGCGTAGCCTCCATAAGGTACATATACGGCCGAGAGATGTTTCTGGTGGCATCCACGGCAAAATTGCGCTCGATTGCACGTTCGGGATACTGTCTAGAATTTACTCTAACAAAGATTCGTCTGACATCAGGGTTATCAAATACGGAGTTGTTCATTTCTTTATCATTACGACGTACCTGTCGTTGAAATACAACTAACAAATGTCGAGGTAATTGTTCGCTGGACGTAGTTGTAACACGCCAGGTGTAATCAGTTGCGTTAGGAATTGCTGTTTGATAAATTCTGTTTTGCTGAAAATATATTATTTTCGTGTAAGCGGTCAATAATGATTATAGTTCCATTGTTTTAGCTACAGACGGAACAACTCGTGGCATCCACAGAGCTAGTCTTGTATTAGCAAACTGTCCTTCAGCTACTCCATCAGCGTGCATTATACAATCGTTTTGATCAGATCGATCTAAAATAAGTGTATGTATTATTCCGCGAAAAACTTTGTTATATTCGTGGCAAAATCCAAATATTGTACTTAACGGAAGCATCATTGTTATTTGACGAGATTCTGCGGCAAATGCTTTTCGTCTGGCAAATCCCTCGTTATATTGTTGTCGTTGTATATTTGTAACGGCTAATCTTATTGTGTCTCCAATATCACCAGCTGCATTACCAGGGGGATTAACGATTAGATTATTATTATCTGGGCCAGGAGCACCAGCACCAGTACGAAACTCGTTTGAAACAGCCGTCCCAAATGAGTTATCTTTAAACCACGCCATATTTGTGGCCACTGATCTCGATTATTCATCGCTAAAGGGAACGATATTTAGTATTGTACTTGCTATAGGCAAGTGCATTGAAATATCTTCCACGGTCTGATTGGCCAGTTGGTACCGTACACTTTTAAATAAACTCCAACCGTTATCGACAAGTGCAATTTCTGCACCAGCTGCAATATCACCGCCTATCGCAGTTAGTAATTGACCACTCACTTCTAACACTGCCTAATGCGGCAACGGAAACACGTCCTCGTCTCCTGTGTTAAAAGTTCTGACGCCAGCATTATTTGGTTCGTTTGAGTTTTCGTCGAGACACTCAACGTAATCGAATTCTGCAACTGTGTCGTTGGTATCATCTTCTTCAGCAAGATCGAGATAATTTTTGACTGACATTATTTATTTTATAATCACCACACAAAATTGCAACGACTTTGTCGTCGGGCACAAAATTGCAGCAAAACGAAATAGCAGCAGGTGTTTTTATTTGTCTTGTTTTCTTTACAAGTTTGCGTATTACCTCTTCACCACATGGTGACAGTAATTCTTTTATTGTAGCTATCATAGCTCGTTCCGTTTCTTTTGTTGGTGCAATATCTGATATTGCTCGTTTTATTTCCAATGCTGAAGGTGGGCTGCCTTTAAATTTATCAGCGATCTTTTGTCCTACTGCGGTGCCAGCAGTGCTAGCAATAGTTTTACCCGCGTCAAGTGCAATTGGTGCTACTTTATGCTCAATTCCTGGGATATTTTCAGCTATTTTTGTAAATATATTTCCAAAAAATCCACCTACAATTTTTCTTCTATAAACTTCTTTTTGTCTCATCTTTGTTATTAAATTAGGCTTACAAAATTTATGCGCGATAGCTACGTTGTTGCGCGTAGGTGTAAGTAATACGTGACAATTTCATTGTTAAGATCTATTTGTCGTCCTGATTGATCTGATAGTTGCATTGTTATACTAGTTACTTGATTTTCAGGAGTAATCGGATAGTATATTATTTGTCGAGGAGTAATTTGCATCAGTGACCCAGGAGGGACATCAGGCGAGAAACTAATGATTGTTTGACCTTGACTACCCTTGGCTTAGTAAGACCCTGGTGCAATAGAGCAATTGATCAATATTGTGTTCACTTGTGTTATGTTAAATGGCAGATCTCCGTCATATGATACACTTTGTTCTGCCACACTGCCGTATTGTTGGTTTTTAAAACCTAATAATGATGCGATACTAGTTGCTGGTGAGAAATCGATTATCAAATATTTTTAAAGTGATTCTGGCTCGTAGCGAATTATAGTTTGAAGCCAGTTCAAAATTGTCTGCGGCAGTGTATTTTGTGATCAGCTTTCTTATCGTTTTGTTGAGATCAGTTACATTATACGCTCCCTGTGGTATTTTAACTGACACCCAAGCACCAGAATTAAATGTAAAGTCGTCGTTGACATTTGTTTTTGCATTTGCCATAGAATGCCATACTGTAGCAGAAATTAATCCGATTTCGTACTGTTTACCAGGATCTAGTATTATTGGTGGATTTTAGTAGACAGAAAAGTTTGCGCTGTCACTCGTTGTTTGTGACGAATCGAGTAATAATGTTGTTGACATTATATCAAGGTTGTCAGATAAGATCGCTATGTAAAATTTCGTATTCGTCTGATGTTAGTAATCTGCTCAATCTGAGATTATCTAAAATATCAATAATTTTATCGTCGATTTCCGTACTTTCATTACCAGCCTCTTATTAATAATATAAGTCTGTCAACCAGTTCAGCGTTTGATGTAAAAACTCGGACACAAAACCGAGTCTTCCATCAACTTCAATTTTGTTACGGTTTCTTTCAAATCTTCCAAGCACGGCGTAAAAATTTTGTTTATATTCTTCCTTACGAGTTCGGTATTGTTTTACAGCTTCAAGCACAACTGATGCAATTACTCCATTACACATTTTATTAAAATTTTTCAACAAATACGGATCTTCATCATAGTCATATCCTAAAATTTGATACGCAGTGTTTCCTCTTCCAATAATACGATTTAATACTTTAGTAAACTTTGTATACTCATCCTCTGTTCATTTTCTTATGTTTTGAATGTAATCAAGCTCTAATTCTTTAACATGAAACTCGACAAAACCTATGAACATACCAGTAGAAATATCTTCCTTCGCCATACTTACTAATTTTTCAAAATCTCTTTTCACAATTACTTCAGCAAATTCTCTTGTACGTTCAGCAGGTATATTAACATCTTTTTGTCTGTTAATGCAATCAATTACCTATTGTATTTTACTTTTTTCTTCCATTGTTTCAGCGACTTTTTAACTGTTTCCTCCACCTGTGCTTCTTGCTGTTCTTTTAACTGCCGCAACAAACCTTTTTCTTGTACTTTTTTTTTAGTTCTTCTGAAGATATTGTTGATACTTCTGGTTGCTTACCAAGTACTGCTTCAGTAATTGGTTCAAAAAAATTTGGTGGTTTCTTCTTCTACAGCACGCTGTCCTCGACAAGCTTCTTTCACTTTTTTCTTAAAAGCAGCTCGAGTTTTAATGAACTTCCTTAGTATTTCAATTTTTTGTTGATACTTGTCCATTGTTTATTTTTTATACGCTCTACAAAATTCGTCTATAGAAATGTGTCAATACAACAACGAAACACATTAGCTGGATTACGCCTTAGTTTATCAAATAAAAAGAAATTGTATTTGTTTTTGGTTGCTTGATGACATAGTTCAATAAATTTTTCTTTTGTTACATCACCGCATTGCTCGTTTGCAATATTTCTCACATCAACATTATCTAGTCAGGGAAACAGTATAAAACATCCCGTATTTCGCCTATTAAATCTGTCAACGTTATCAAAGCCTTGCGCTAGATAAATCGAATTACATTTTTTGTTACGCGATAATGAAAAATACGACTTAATCTTATTCATCTCCTCGTTGTTTAGGGAAATACATTTTTCTTCCATTGTTTCAGCGACTTTTTAACTGATTCCTCCGCCTGTGCTTCTTGCTATTCTTTTAACTGATCCAACAAACCTTTTTCTTGTACTTTTTTAGTTCTTCTGGAGATATTGTTGATACTTCTGGTTGCTTACCAAGTACTGTTCGGACGAATCAAGTTCATCAGCTGGAATTAATTCTTCTGGTTGTTTGATCATAAATACGTCTTCGCCAGCGCCAAGCTCATCACGAAGTTTATCATTGTACTCGCTCAATAATTCGTATTTATCCTGTTGTGGGTTAATTGTGTAAATATATACCTTATCGTAGTTAAAGTCATCGTTGAGCAAGAGATTTAATAATAAATTTGTTTTACCAGAGCCTGTACGACCAACAGTAAGATAACGACAATCTGGAAGTTCGTTATCATGTTTATGTTTGAGTAATCGTTCGGTATCAAAATTTAATATCCATGACTTTGCCATTATTGTCGTATAATTTTATGTTATATCATTTATATAATATGAGTTATTACACAAAGTTTGGAACAGCACTTACAGGAGACGAACCATCAACAATAACTGATACGTCATCATTAGTAAAAAAAACAGGCGACACAATGACAGGTATTTTAATAATGTCAAATCAGCGAGTACTTGGTTTAGAAGTAGATTATCCGCCACCAAAGGTCGATCTTACTCAAGCGGTAAGTTACTCGCAACTAAAAACAATTGATAATAACAAACTATCACTGAAAGGAGGAACTTTAAGCGGTAACTTGGATATGTCAGGGAAAAAAATAATAAATTTGGAAACCGCATATCCACCAGCAAACTTAAATCAAACCCAAGCGGTAAGTTATTGACAGTTGAAGTACGTGGATAATAACAAGCTTGATTAAACCGGTGGAACGGTTACAGGCAATATTAATATGTCGAGTAAAAACATTATTGGGTTGGAAACCGTATATCCACCAGCAAATGTTGATAGTACACAAGCGGTGAGTTATGCGCAACTAAAATCCGTTGACGATAACAAGCTTAACAAAACTGGCGATACAATGACAGGTAACCTTGTAATGAGCAATAACTCAAAAATAACTGGATTACCGACAACCTCACCACCAGCTGATGATACTGATGTTATTAGTTATGCTCGATTAAAAGAAGAACTCACCCCGTATTTAAAACGATCCGGTGGACCAATGTCGGGTAATATAAATATGACAAACAATAAAATAACGACGACATATGTTCCAGTTAACCCTAATGATCTGACAAATAAAGTGTATGTTGATAGTATATCTAGTGGTGGTATAAAACGAACCAAAAATAATGTTGGGTATATTCCAACATTTTTTAAGGCAACTGATAACCGAGTTGGGTTTGAGGTAAGCGCATCAACACATTACCCTGAAAATTATCCTCATCATGCTTTCTCTGATAGACAAGAATGGACTACTAACGGAGAAGTTGAAAACTTTTGGATCAAAATTAAATGTCCCATTGCAGTTGCTATTTGGCAATTTCGTTTGTGTGGTCTATTAAACCCCAGAGTTAGGAGAATTTATAATTGGCGATTGGAAGGATCAAACGATGATATCAACTGGGTAACATTGTATAGTGCAACAGAGACGTTTATTTTAACAACACAATATTTTACGATTCCAACTGAGAACACTGTTAACAAGTACTTTTATTTTCGAATTTATGTAGTCAATGCTGAAGGTCCGTTTCCAGGATTGACAGCATTTCAAATATACACACTCGATGATCAAATTTAATCTAACACTGTAAAATAAATGTCAGAACCAGCAATCATAACCGTTGCAAGAGAATTTTACGGTAATATTTTAAACCCCAACAAAGATGTCGGAATTAATAATAATAATAATAATAATAATAATAATAATAATAATAATAATAATGAGGACTTTGTATAGCGCCTAATCTTTAGAAGCTCTAAGCGCTTTACATTTGACAACACTTAAAAAAACATATATAATGATATGATTACAAAAATAAAAACCAACACCACGAAATTAGAAACAGAAAACATGCTGTAAATATTTAAGGTAAGGATACATTATTAGGTCTTCAAGTCTAATCCAGTAGCAGAAGTAATCCAAGGTATGAATAAAGTTAGCATTAAATCATTAAACAGTCCAACACTGGCAGAAAATGTTGTTAATTTTATTCGCGTTATGTATATGCGAGGACAACAACTAAAAGAAGCAATAAGAAACTTTGATATAATAAACAGATACTGTCATCCTGATGATTGTCTAGCAGAACAAAAACAAGTTGAATCCCTACTAAAAAAATATTGCCTGAGTTTAATTCGAATAATATAAAATTAATAATTGCAACAGGTCTGTTACAAGCACGAGCTTATAATGAAAGAGCGCAGGAAGAAAGACGAGTAAACGAAAATCATAGTCGTCTTGACAAACTAGCGGAAACTAAAATAATAAAAATAAAAAGAAACAAGGAGTTATACAATAGTTTTTCAAAACGAGATATTTTTAAGTATCTCGGTATGTACTACCACGACAAGAAAACCTTAGTAAAAATCGTTGGCATGATAGTGGATACGGAGTTAATTATTAAAGCGTACTCGAACGCAATTTTACCAATGATACGTAAAAAAACAAAATTCGATCCGATTATTGTTAACAAATCTCTAGAGATAATCAAAAATTTTGACAAGGAAATTGATAATTTCAGTGATGATGAGCGAGAAAAGTTTTTTGAAGAAGTAACACAAACAAAGTTGGAAGAAAAGATTGATTCTTATTACGACATAAGTGAAGAAGATCATGTTCCACTTCCATCGCTCCAACGCTCTAGACAATTGTCAATACGAAATTATTACACTGAAGTTGAGAAAATACTCACGAAACCATACGAAAAATTAACTCTAAACGTATCTTTTGTTATTGGTCTTCTCACAGTTGAACGAGATATACTTAAAAAATCAATGTTAATAAATTTCGTAGTCGCATACGCAATTATCAGACAGTATCTTGTCCTCAAAACTTTTACGTTGGATCAAATAAGCTTGGTACTCGGATTTATTGATGAAACAGAAAGGGAATACGGTAGTTTGGTGAATGAAACAGATTTGTATGAACGTGAAGTGGAAAACACGTTTGATTCCTACAGTTGGTTAAAGAAAAATGAGGTACCAACAGATAAACGATACGCTGATACCTCGTCGGATGTTTATGACAAGTACAGAGATTTTATAACTGATTCTAACAATAATAAGTTTCGTTAGTTTCTTGATTCGATTGTTGTGCTAGAGTTTTTAATATTGTATAAAAAATTGCAAGCAAATATTGTATAATGAGAAAACAGATCATCGATTTCAATCATATTTCAAAGGAAATTCCAAAACAAGATGTGGACGCACTAATGCAATATTACAGATATTATCATTAAAAAAAAAAAATTTGGTGCGTAAAACAGTGTTACAGTTATTATAGTAAAATACTTCGAGTAATATCATATTTACCACTGCTAATGACTGGCTCTGGTATAATCTCAAGTGGCGCATCATTAAATCCATTTTTGTTAATAATATCAGGTGTTGGTGTTTCTCTCGCAACAGCGTTTAAAAAAAAATTGAACATCGAGTTGAGACCAAAACAAAAGCCTGCAAAACAGCGAGTATCACTTATACAAAATTACTTGATCAAATACGATCTTATTTGCAAGGTATAAAATATGATATGAACGATCTAATACGCGAGTTCTCTATTATTGACAGTATGTTAACAGATATTCTACCAATGAGAGTTAACAAGTATGAAAAAAGTTATCAAAAAAAGTATATTGATGATAGAGTATGAAATTTTGTCTAAACTTTAGAAATAAAATAATCTCAAACAATACCTTTAATCCTCCCTAATTAATGATAGAAGTCAATTTTATATAACAATAATACAATAATCAATGAAATAATCCAGAATCCTTGTTTTCCTCTACTACTATGGTGCAATAAGACAATACTGGGTACTTATTTGGCAAGTAAACTGTCCCATAATAGCAGTTGGTGGGTATGCGTCTGTGGTATGTGCGAGAAACGACAGTGTTGAAGCGGTTCCAGACTTCATAAATAATAACAAACGTAAATCTGTAGAAAGCGAAGGGGATAACACAAGCATCCATAATAGTATTGTTTCTAATACAACTCTATCATCAGCAGCAGCTGCATCAAGCAAAACTGCGTCGTTTTCCCTCAACTTCCAAGAATGCCTCACGTAGAAGAAAAAACTTGATGTGTGTTGAACTTGCAATTCTATTTTTCATTGATTGGGGTATCTGGCTGGATGTGAGCAATAATGAAAATCACTCCTGCTTCTATCCACTAACACAGGCGACCCCATGTCAAATGCTAGATCAAATACATCTTTGAACTGCACCATTACAAAACTAGCTTTACTATTGGCAGATACAGTGATCTTAGTTTATCTGTTACATTTTTATATTCCAATCAGTTGGAAGGTTTATGCCGCTATTACAGGCTGCCATAAATTACTTCAGTATACTTTGAGAGTCAATGGCCTGGCTACCACTCATTATTTGTAAACAAACCATCATACGCATTGGTTTAATACAGAATTATTCACAACTCAACTAATATAATATATTGCTCTCTTTATCAGTACAAATATCGTGCTAAAGAGACAGTGCAAGCATATCTGTGGAGAAAATTCAATGCAGAGCATTTTGTTTATATGGTAATACAAACCCTTCTGTTTGCAGTAGATTCATTCATTGTGTGTATTGATCGCCACCATATGCTTGCCTGAATAAGTACACTCCGCGGAATTTGTTTCTACAATCATAGGAGAGTAGTATCAAAGGCTGGGCTTTGGCCCTTTACTGGATACGCTTTAGTGCACTTCCATCCGGACATGACTCTACCCCTATGACTGGATCACACACGTCACGTCACACAAACAAAATTAAAAGTGATCAACAGGCAACACTCGCGTTTGGGCTAAATTATCAAGGGTGTAAAGTCTAGGATGGTAGAAAGGCCACAAAGAGTGACAAAAAAGGCAAAACCCGCAGTTTGATACTATTTCGAAGCACTTATATGGGGTCTACGGCCGCCAGAGTAGTCTAAGGCGTTCGCCTTTATCGATCACTGACATATCACCTCCGTCGTTGTGGGTTCAGTCTCGGGCTCGGTCAGCGTGGGAAGGTGAGAAAGTTTGCTGAATAATGGCATTAAGCACACAACAAAAACAAAAACAACGACGACAATAACAGCCTCTCACATGCGGCAAAACTACTTTCTCTCTTTAAACCCGCTGCAAGAAATTATCAAGTGGGAAAACGTAGTTACCTCATAGGAACAACACTCTTTCTTTTGAGAACCACAAAGATTTTCTTAAGGAAATGATATAACGTTGTCTATCTCATGAAAACGACACCTGTTGCAACGATATAACTTTTTGATGAGAACATAAATTTTATTCTCTTATTTTATCGACAAGACATCGTAGAAAAACGTGTTTGGACGGATCTTACTTTATAACCGTATGACCGGTAAGTACATGAAATATTTATATTCTTTAAATTGTTTGTCACTTTCCTTTACATTCAGTGACCGGCCAGTCACATGTGCTGCGCATTTCAAGCAATCTACAGGTCATCCGGAAAGGGCAAGATTATTATCGAAAGAAAATAGCATCAACATTACAGGGAAGAGTGAATACATAGAGGATCTCAAATGGGTAACGATTTAATATTGAATTTATGAAACGAGTTGAATAATGTCCAGCTTTTGCGAGCCTTGGCGAGCAAAAGCTGGATATTATTTAACGAGTTTCATAAATTTAATATCAAATCATTACCCATTTGAGATTCTTTTTATCACATAGTTTTATTTCAGGGGAAATTATTTAGATAGAAAGAAGAACGAATAATTTCGTTCATTCTGACAGACGCTGTACCTTTCATTTCTTGTGCGTAAAAAATAGTCCCAAACAAAGTTAAATAGTAAAAGTATATTATACATTTTTGATAACTATAAATCAGAGAATAAGCGTCCATCCAAATAAACAGAACATTTTACAAAAGACAAAACATTTGTTAACACAAAATGTCCACTGCGTGTGATGTCACATTGTTTGATACGGTGCACAGTACTAAAGTACCGGTTGAGTTGGCCTACACGACACAGTGACAGTGTTTACGTTGAAATTTTCCACATCACAACTAAACGTTACATTGTTGCGATATTTTTGTGAGAAGAAGATTACCGGATGCAGAAATATACATATTTACTGCAATGTATTTGTGACCGGATATTTGCAGTATTTGATTTGGAACATTGGATTGTACAGAAGACGTAAACAAATCTCTTTTTGAGTCGGACTTGCATTACATATTTACCGCGTAAATATGCTGTGCTTGGATAAAGTTCTGTCAGTTGGGGAGACCGGTTTATGTCTACATTCTTCTGTGACCAAAGGTGAGTTTATTTGCTTCAGTAAGTTCACATTTAAACCAAGCTTGTATATAGGGTGGATTCCATGCTACAGATATACCGCCCATCCATCCCCACCCTCGTTATCATCTAAGCAATAGTTTTACTTGTTGTTATTGTTCTTGTCTTGGGGGCTTTGCCATTTTTCATGTTGTGATATGTTATACATGGCATAACAAACCCCTGTTGGGGTAAATTGGCAATATTGAGACTGGACGAGACCATTTTTTTCCCAATTCCCTTTCGCGAATCGAATCAAAAAATAGCGGCCATAAATGTTCATTCAAAACAAACAATTCCAGAAGGCGGAATCAAAAAAGTTTTCCCACGATCGCAGCCTATCAGTAAAGAGAATACCGCACAATAATTTCATGGGCTTATTTGGACCAATCAGAATTACATAAAGTGATATGTTCACACGTATAATATCAAAAATATGAAACTGCACACACTATAGGCAAAGTATTACCGACTATGTGATAAATTTAAAGATCACTTACTTTCAGTAGATATCAGACTGTGTAACTAAGGAGTAATCATTTCATTTTATAATAAACGGTAAACTGCAAGAAATCCGATTTATTAGAGGATTAAGGCACAGACTTAACCTGGTACAATATTTTGTTTTTTCAGAATCATGGTCTGGACTTAACGGACTTCTATTTACTATATATTAATTTAGAGTCATAGTCTGGACTTACGGACTTCTATTTACTATACATTAATTTAGGGTTTAAAAATAAATGAGATATTCGATTTAAATACAAGGATTTTTTATCAAGATATTGCCATTTCGAATTCTCAACATGCACTGGTTTTTGTTCACATTCCTTATTTATTTTATATAAATATTGGAATTATTATCTTTCGCAAATCACGAGAAAAAATATTTGGGGCAGAAATTTTATGACAAAATTAAGAAATACTTTGAATGTATTTTGGACAGGTGCCTCTGCAGCATAAATTAAATTACATGAGAACTTTACTGTAGAAGACATAGAAGATTTTCTTAAAACACCGATATGGAAGAACCGTAGTATTAAAGTTTGAGATTCTAGTGTTATGCACATCCACTGAATGAAAAGGGGGAATTGAAAATTATGAACACTCCCCCTTTGTTGCAATTGAAATCCTATATCTTTAGATGTAGATTTAACAATGAAATACCGAACAAGACCATTTTTTTAAAAATTAAGTATTACAACATGTCAGAAAACTATTCTGGATGTTGCAATTGTACATGAAAAAAAGTTTTAAAACAAATGGTAACTAAATAAACATCCTTTCTAATGATTTGCACAATGTATACATATCACGACTGTACCTTTGTAACAGCGGCTATATGTCTACATATCACGACTGTACCTTTCTAACAGCGGCGATATGTCTACGTATCATGACTGTACCTTTCTAACAGAGGCGATATGTCTACATATCACGACTGTACCTTTCTAACAGCGGCGATATGTCTACGTATCATGACTGTGACAATATGTCTACATATCACGACCGTACCTTTATAACAGCGGCGATATGTCTACGTATCACGACTGTACCTTTCTAACAGCGACGATATGTCTAAACAAAGCTTTAAGAACGGATTCATCGATGTAGGTATGGACTCAATATTTCGAAGGTTTTTGTTGAGTATATAAACAGGACAACGAACTATATTCACTTCATTGTTGTTGTGAATACATAGTTTTAAACCTGTTAATATTCTAGATTTGTAGTATAATACATAATCATATAAAATATATCACTGTGCAAGTATAATCAAGCGACAGAATAAAATATTTACCGTACGAAACTGTCTTGCAATAGTAAGTCATAGTAAGTCACTGTTGAATCTAACAGTAACGCTACAGATACATGTTTATATATATATATATATA
>JAECUM010040409.1:0-32874 GCA_016617855.1 Megalonaias nervosa | reverse complement strand
GTTAAACGTTTCCATGACATAATTTTAAAGTCTGTAGAGTATACTTACTCTAGGAAGTGGAAAGTGTATACCCGAGGGATGTAGGAGAGGTCATTACTGCGCATAACGCTAAGGCATATTTGTGCACTCCTATCGGTTAGGATAGCAACAGCAAACACGTCGGAGTTTCATGGAATATGAAAGTGCCGACTACCCTCTCAACGGCACTGACAGCGGTGTCGGGTGATCTCTAATGTTAAGGAAATAGGACAACCAAGAATATACTACCAATCACTAAACGTTGCATATTTCTGTACAGATGTTTCAAACTATAGCCATATGTTGCAAAAAATGTTTGTGTGTTTGTGGTAGCTGATCAAAGCACTGTCAGTGCCACAGTGTAGGCAAACAGATAAGCAGCCTATCAAGATAGACCAATTTTAGTCTGTTGGTGGATGTATACGCCTGTCAAAGTCTCTGATAGCCTGCTCCTGTTCTGAGGTCTCTATGGATCCTGGCCGGAGCAGTCGGATCTTCTGAATCGCATCCTTCGCGCTGTAATCCAGAAACTTTACCAGATAACAGGCCAGCACTGTTCCCGTCCGACCCTGTCCGTGTGCACAGTGAACCCCCGCCGCCTGCAAGCACAGGAAGCACTTTGTTTCAATGAAATATCCACAAAAGCTCAGAGATTTAATTATCCTTCAAATCTAAACTGTAAAACTGTTAAAGCAATCTCTCTCTCTCTCTCTCTCTCTCTCTCTCTCTCTCTCTCTCTCTCTCTTTTTCAATGCCTATATCTATCAATCTTTATACGACCGTCTATCTCTGTTTATCCTACCTCTGTATCAGCATGTCGTGATTCTTTTAATATAGAAAATGATCTTTTCGTTCACATTAAAATCTATTCATTCTAGTACACAATAAAAAAGAAGCTTACAGACAGCTTATCAATATGGACAGTTGGTCATCATTTATTCGGCTATTCCGTGTATATTTATACATCAATGACTCCCTCCATCACACCTCTGTGACGATCTCTCAAACAGAGGCAGGTAGAGACAGGAAAGGTGGATACTTAACCGGATTTGGGCTCGAACAGTTGACATTGTCTAATCGTAGACTGGTGTTTTACCGACGTCACTATCGGAACTCACGTACCTATCTGGTTGATGTGATAGGAACTTTTGACTTGAATGTTGAATAAAATTGTACAGGCTTACGATGCATATCAGCTAGCAGTTTGAGTGCTAAAACTGTAATCTCTCTCTCTCTCTCTCTCTCTCTCTCTCTCTCTCTCTCTCTCAAAATTTTGGAGTAGCATAAATGGTGATACCAGATTAAAGTTTGTAAATTTATCCTGAAAAAAATTATCACTGTTTTAAGATCGATCATGGGTTGTTAAAAATAAAAAAAAATTAAACAAACGACTGTAACAACGAATGATTTATCATTGATCGATGATATGAATACTCTTTCAGTGTCATAATGCAGACTGAACGGCATCTAAAGAAAAATTATGTGTTGCAAATATTACCCATTTTGTCAGCTTGTCACAAATAATAGCTACGATGACAAAAATCATACAGGGAGAATTTATAATAAGTCTACGGTTATTCTCAGCTACAGCATTTAGGAAAATTTTCTTCTATCCTTATGTGTTTTGCAATACCAAATTGCGTTTGTGTAATCAATAATGCGAAGTTGTGGTCGATTTGTTTGTCCTTGGTGAAAATGATCAATCCTCGATCGATAGGCTTTAGAAACAAAACAAAAAAAACAAAAAAAAAAATGGAATATGAAACGCAATATAAGAAAAATTGTAACTGTACCTTGCCGTCGAGGTTGGCTTTGCTGATTACCTCCAGACAGTGGTCAATTTGCTCTTGACTGGGCGGAGTGAAGTCTAATACCTTCACCGGAATGAAGTCCAGATCTGCAACAACACTGCTGATCAGCTGAGTTGTATAATTCTAGTAGATCAAATATATAGTAAATTTGTCCTTTCAATGTTAAAATGTAGCAGGACATTATCTACATATTGTGTTAGTGAGGTCTTTGACTGGTTCGAATAAATTCATTGGTACTTTAATAAGTAGAAAATAAATCCAAGAGAAGCTATGAAGAATACAAATGCTGAATAACACTAAATGACAAATAAAAACATATTATTGATTTTTGTATATCAATTAAAGTGATTGTTATGTTAATATTCAGACTATTGTATGTTTTCTATCAATAAGGACATAGTCACAGTCTTCCTTTGCTATTACATCTGACTCGGAAAAATCTTACATATATTCCTGTGAGTCCTTCATTTATTTCTCAACATGTAACCCACGGGACATTCTGTTTTGCTGCTGTACGTTAGTACTTAGGTGCTGAAGTAAATTTTTGCCCGCAAACTATGCAACACTGAGCCATAAAACTTGATACACTTCATTATGGTCATAATCAGACTACGTGTTTTACGTTTCAGGATATTACTGCAATTTTTCAATTGTTGACCCCTTTTTGAACTTTATGCGCTTGTACGTTTTTCAACATAAACCGACTGAGCGGTTGAGGTAGATACATGAAATGTGGTTGGCATATTTGCATCGAAATACAATTAATCAGGTATTTTTTAAACACATTTCGTAACTTTGCGAACTTTTTTTATCAAACCTTGCTATCACAATTTAGCAAAGCTCGCTTTAAGCTGACAAATAAAATTAAGTGTGCATCTGTTTATCAAAATCCTGGTCATCTGGTCTGGTTTTGATACCATCGAAAAAGAATAACAAATTTCAAATTATTCTGGACACACACGTGTTTTACAAGTACAGACTGGTTCCTTTGTTTTTTGCTTTCTTTTGTTTAGTCATGGCAAATCCATGATAACGATGACTTTATCTTTTTCCTTCCTTTCTTTATTTTCATTTACTTTCATATATATATATATATATATATATATATATATATATATATATATATATATATATAACCACATTCAAGCGACAGCAAGTAAATGTATAGACCACTATATTTATATTTAGGTACAAAATGGACTGTGTAAACATAACCAGATGCGTACGTATGCAGAAAACAAAGAGTTGGATCCCCAATTTCCGATCATATTCTTACTTAAAAAGGCATGATATTTATACACCCACCAGGTATATATTCAAGGCTGAAAATGTCACAAAGTGCAAGGTTTGCTCATCCGATAAACTTATAATTCACAAAACTGAGTTATTTAGGAACACCTTTAGGCGTAATTTTTAATGTGATTATGTGATATATAGGATTTTCATGGACATAAAAAGCTACCTTAGCACTCAATCTGAGCAAGTGTTTTTTTTTTTCTTCTTCAAATTCATTTTTCTTCCCCGTCATGCTTCCTCCAGGCTTAGATATTGCACAGGAAACCAAAAAAAAGATGCCCAGACTATTTGGCATAGGATCTGGGTTTAGAAATGAGTAAATCCTTGGTGGAAAATAGCAATGCCTAACGCAATCACATCGTTACAACTCTTATAGCAAACAAACAGTAATCAGCGTGACATAAAAGCGTTCAAGTCTGTTTAAACTATATTAGTGAAGGGCTTAAGATATATCGAAAGATACATATAACTATGATTCTTGCAGACTTTGGGGAGTATAAAAATATTGATAAAAAGAAAAGAAAATCACAATGTAATCATCCAATTTAAAGAAAGAAATATATTAACATGCGTATGTTTACCGACAGGTAAGCATATGCCGTTATTGTTTGCATGCTTTATTTGTTCGACGCATGTTAAGTTTCGTTATACCTTTGAAATCTTGCACCGGCGGTTCCCTCTCCGGCGAGAGTGAGATCAGACATTTCACATTATTCTCCAGAAGGTACACAATGTTTTCATATTGTCCCGGAAAACCCATCCCGCACAGCTTTTCATCAATAACCCAAGAGAAATTCTTGGGCATTTTCGAGGAAGAGGACGCCTGTTTTAATTAAAAATAACAATTATAATTTACAGAAATAACTAAAGTATACAGTGTATCAATTTTGTATAATCTGTTAACTCACTTTGACAGGCCATGTCCGTTCGCTGTTCCTTGACAGACCAGATGTTGAATTGCAAACCGATTAGGAGTTGCCTCAGTTTTAAATGTATTCTTCGACAAATATTTGGATAATATTTGCATTAAATTTTGGAGCTTCTGTTAAACGTTTTGCCCTACAATTCAGTAGATTACAAACGATAACTTTTGAGGAATTATCACCAAGGTATTAATCGATAGGGTTTAAAGTACAAGAACTGATTGGCTGACATCCGAAGTCAACAAGCCATGATGTGCTTGGAATTATGGTACTGCCATGATGTGCGCGGAATTATGGTACTGCCATGATGTGACTGAAATTATGGTACTAGCCCTAGCTATTTACACCACAGAATGTGTATAGTTATTATCATTATATCACGTAACTGCTGTTATGGACTTTTCTTCCGAATGGAAAACCAGATGTGTTAGATGCATATGAAAATGAATGAAAATAACTAGATCTGTTAGATGTATCTAAAGATGATTACAAATAACAAAACCGTTAAACTTGACATCTGAAAAGTGTAAAGTGTACATAGTACAGTTAGCACTTAAAATTCAACTCAGGCCAGAACAATTTTGTATTTGTCCTATTGTGTTCACAACATTTTAATTACACTAGCTGTCACGGTGCAGCAAGCAGATTGTAAGTTACATTACAGTTACAGTAGTAGTAGTAGTAGTAGTAGTAGTAGTAGTAACAGTAGTTGAAGGAGAGGTTGAGAAGACATATATTTACATCCATCACAAGCAATGTGAACATTTATTGCTCTTTAGTCATATGTAACATTTTCTCGGCAAACCGGTAATTTGCGAAGTCTAAATTCCATCAGAAATTACCAACAGTTTATTTAACAATCCTGTACATATCGATTTGGCTGTCCTTGTCACGGTGGAAACCAGATTGTTAGCGTAAGACCCGAGCTAATGTCCGTCAAGTCAGGAGCTTCACAAATGTAGTATTATCCGCACAAATAAATATTTGGCTAATTCATTATTCATGCATAACATCCACAAGGAATTTAATATCTTTGTGAATTTAAGCTCTGTTTACATCCGAATGAACACTTGTGCGGTCAAGTATGAAACAACCGTGTCAGCCTGACAACGATGGCGACGATGGATGTTTTTATCTTAACACAAGGAAATGTCAAATTTGTTCTATTTTTTAAATATCAGCTTTCAGTACATGCTTACAATGCATTTTGGCTATGGTCGCGCAGTGAGTCAATGTGAGGAAATTATCGACAACACACAAAAAGATATGTTCACGTTGTACCTAATATCCGATCTTTAACGAGCGTTGCAAAGTAATAATTTCCTAATAATTTAGATCATTCTAATGAAAACTTTCAAATTTTTAATTAAAAATCAATGATATTATTACAGATTATTAAATATAATATCATTGCTCTTAAAGCTTATGCTTCGTACTATATCGTCATTTCGTACCTTTCTGTTCTGCATAAGATGTCGAAAATTTGACAATATTGGTAATCATCTCGTTGAAATTCTTAGGATCTAGCCATTCATTACCACTTTTCTCAAGTGTGTGTGTGTGTGTGTGTGTGTAATGACAAGTAAGGTTATAGTTTAGGAAAATTTCAATGAAAGACTATACTTTATTGAAACTATACTTGCATTTGTATTACTTTTAAATTCATATTGTGTAAGCGTTTGTTATCTCTGTGATATATTATGCTTTGGTGACTGTTGATTACTCAATGAAATACTACTAAATCAAACTGAAGTGTAAAGCTCCATAACTAGCACGAGGAAACTTTCAGTACCTAACTGTTTAGACTGAAATGGAAAGCTGATTTAATTGGAAATCAGAAACTTTGATTTAATAACGAAATTAAACGTGTTTTAGAATTTGAACGTTATCTTGACTGAAATAAAAATAAAGCTGCAAGATGTGATTTGACTAACATACTCTTGCCTGCACATAGGTTCAGATTAGATGAGATAGTAGTTAATGGGGGCGATATAGAGAGAATGGAAATTACATTACAGAACCCCCACCCCCACCCCCGGCCTGTATAGCGACAAGATTTATAGCGACAAATGGCACACCCTGGGCCTGTATAGCGACAATGGAAATTTTGTATAGGGACAATAGGAATGGAACAGGTAGGGTGACGTCACGGTACTGGACACTTACAACAATGTAGCAAATACCGTGACGTCATGCCACATGTTTCATTTCTATAAAACGTTTTATGCATTCGCGTTCGTGTCTGTGGATAGTATAGTATGTTTTATGCATTCGCGTTCATTTCCATAGATTGATGAACATCAGTCTATCCTACCCAAATTATACAACTGACTAAAAAAACATTTAGGTAAGAGAATAATGTTTTTGGGAGTTAAACATAAATTATACAAGAACTAAATTTTTTTTTTTTTTAGGCAAGGAAGAATAAATATCTTTTCGAGGCATATGAAGTGGCCCTGAAAAGGGCCTTTGGATTTCTTTTTCTTTGTCTTCTTCTAAGTTCTTCTTTTTCTCCACCAACTTCTTATTTTCTGTCTTACACTTTTTCTCTTCTTCTCATTCTTTTCCTCCTCCTCCTTTTTTTCCTTCTCCTTCTCCTCCTTCTTCCTTTTTTTCATTTTCTTCTTCCTTTTCTATCTTTTTGATCCACTCCCTCATCCTTCTTTTGTCTTCTAAATCTTCCTTTTCGTCTTTTTCAATCCTAATCATCTCATTTAATATGTCCTTACTTCTCTTTAAATTATTAATTTCCATGCTTAATCTATGAGGACTATAAGCCCCAAAGTGCATTTGGACTAGCATCTCCTCCACCATACCTAACGTGTCCACCCCCTCCTGCAATCTAATCATTCTCTCCCAGTTACATGCCATGTTGCATTCTGTGTAGAATAGCGTGAATGACGAACGCTATGCTTTTATATACTTCAAGCACGGACGTGAAGGAAAACATCCCTTACACTCACTTCACATATTATATACTATCCACACAAACGAACGAGAATGCATAAAACACACCATATATACTATCCACACAGACGGAAAGAGAATAAAAAACATACCATACCTACTATCCACAGGAACGAACGCGAACGCATAAAACACATCATACCTACTATCCACACAAACGGACGAGAATGCATAAAACATACACAGATATATACTATCCACACAAACGAAAGAGAATGCATAAAACACATCATACCAACTATCCACACAAACGAACGAAAATGCATAAAACACACCGTACCTACTATCCACACAAACGTACGCGAACGCAAACACACACACACACACACACACACACACACACACACACACACACACACACACACACACACACACACATCAGTAAACGAGTGAGTGTTTATAGTCACACTACTCTACATTCATGCAAACTGGCAAATTGAATAGTCTTTCTTTCTAGAGATCTGGTTAGCCCTGAGAAGGGCTGTTTTTTTAGAACTTCAGATGCACCCGGTTAATGCTGGCATCTTCCAGGTCGTGCCGCACACACGGATCGCTGGCTCCAGTCATTCTCCCAATTAATGCGTATGGTTCCGAGCGCAGACGGGGCTTGAGTGGCCTCATCATCCCAGTTTTCCATCTGTCTTCTCCTTCTATGCCACACACGGGGATGAGGTCTCTGTGGCTCCCACTCTTGCCGCTGTCTCTCCAATTCCCCCAATGCTTCCTGCTCCCAGTTTTCTGCCTGGGGACAGCAGCTCTTGGTACTGGTAGTACTGGTGGCAGAGGTTGTGGCAGTCTTTGTTGTGGAAGTGGTGGCTGTGGAGGCGTTGGTGTTCTCACCTCAGGCTTCACCTCACACACAGGTCTTAGCATGAGGTGAGGCAGGATCCTTCGCTTCTTTTCCTTCTCCTCTTCTTTCTTTTTCTTCTCTTCTTCCTCCTCTATCCTGGCTTCTTCTGCAATAGCCTCCATAGCCAGCTCGTCCAGGAGGCGTCTGGCATACTCCAGGTGCATCTGGAGTTCTAGTAGTTTCGTTAGTCTGCTCATTTCGTTGCAGTTGATACGTCAACGCGGGTAGTCAGACTGACGAGCGCTCTGCTTTATATCCGTGGAGTACGGACGTGAAGGTAAACATTCCCTTTCACCAACACTTGCCATCACATCAAACGCGCGGACCTAAAAGAAACACTCACGTTGACTTTTTTTACTTACAAACACAGACATACATTATCGGAAAAGACAGAGAAAGTAAGTGCTTATAGACACACTTCTATTTTTTTAACATACAAACACACAAATATTTTTGGGCAATTGAATTAGTAAGTCTTTTCCAGAGAATTGGGGTAGCCCTGAAGAGGGTTGTTTTTTGTTGACGGGGAGTAATGGCAATCTTCTTTTACTGTCTAAGATTGCGTCCCCGTCTGGTGGCAGGCTTTCCTATACGATACGGCCTGCTTCTGCGGAAAGAGAAGAGAACTCTTTGGTGTCCACACAACAGTCAACAAAACCTCTGTCTGGTTCTTGCTGCTGCTGCTGTTGATGCTGCTGTTGTTGTTGCTGTTCTCTCTGCTTCTTAAGTCTGTACTTCTCTGTCCATTCTTCTTGTTCTTTCTTGATTTCCTCTCTGAAAACCACTTCTATCAGGTCTTGGGCTATTGATAACATCCTGACATTCTCTATCTCTTCAGGCTTCGGTATCAGGTTTAGCCTGACACGACGTAAATTCACGTAAGTTTCGTTCAACTTGGCTAGTCTGGAAGGCATCTTCATAGGTTGACGAGTGAACAGTGGATGGCCAGACTGGAGACCAACCCGCTTTATATGGTTCAAACGCGGACGCGATAGAAACATCGCTACTGGTGTTTGTTGAGTCGGAACGTTATGATAGCGAATGTCATGGTGAGGGATAGAGAGAAGTCAAAGAGCATGTATTCACACTCTTTTTGAAAAAAAACGACAGACACATCTTTTCAAAAGCACAACATTTTTAATCAAACAAACAATTAACCAATAACAATTAACAATAACTTCAAACAAACTGTTTTTGACAAGGTTAACAACGTTGTGAAATCATGTGAGATTTCCACTGATGGAAGTCATGAGGCCATTGATGTACACTACGTTTCCTAGCTAAAGACAAAAGATAGCCATAATGATCACAAAACCATCGATCTACGTTCTCATCGTTTCTAGAAGAGTTACTATCAAAATAAGTCACTAAATGTTCTAAAGAATATCCAAGACTGCTTTGATGAAGAAAATACACACAATATTGTCCACACGCCATGGAATCTGTGTCTTGTAATTTCACAATATTGTATCGTGTCGTCTTAGCATTTCTTCTCATAAAGTCAATGATGTCGTCTTCCAAAGAGGGTAATCCATACGAATCAAATACTCCACACAATCCTCTTGAGGGAAGTAGACGGCAACCCAGTGAGTTCCAGGGAGATGACTGTCGTCCGTGCTGATGACATAAGCTTAATGGTCTTGAGGTTTGCGATGAGGTAGTTCATCTTTAGCGCACACGACAGGATTCCAAGAAGCAGTCTACGAACTGTTCTTCAAAAGGTAATACAGTTCCCAGGAATCCATTTTTTTGTTTTGCTGCTTTTTTATACACAGGTAATGATAAGTCATCAATTCAATTCTGACTTTTTGTTTGAAAAGCTCTGTCAAGCAGCCGTTTCTTCGCTTGGTCACCGACCTCTGGGCTAAGAGAAATTCGATGCGATAGATCTCTAGAGTAGTCAATGGAGGGCAGGAATGATCACGCAAGTCTTTATACCAGTCATGCAACACTGCTTCTTCCGAGATGAGACTCCAAGCGTCGTCCAGATACTCGTCCAATTTTTCTTCTTGACTCATCATCATATATGTATCGTGTTGAATTTGACTGGGACGATCGTTTTGACATCCATAACAATCTTTCTTGGTCAATTCCGTAATTTTATCCGCCAGTTGTTTGGCAAAACAGGACACTAAATGTTGTTCTTTATCTGGCCATCTGGACTTGACCACTACCTCGTCCTCTTCGTCTTGGTCTTGGGGTTCTGTTTTCACGCTATCCTCCCATTCCATTTCCAAAGATTCTCTACCGTTGAAAGAGGGAAAAGTGTCTTCCATTGTGTTTAATAGTCTAGAATGACTTCTCTCAAACTGTTGATTTCTATGGTATTATCGAATTCGGCATACAAGATGACGTTGACCGTCTCGGCGAGAGCTTCTGCAAACTGAAGTTCCACACGCATTTGAGCAGATTTTATAGGGTGGAAATGTCCCTCGTCGCTGCCTTGGTCTGGAGTGAAATCAAAGGCCCACAAAGTGTAACCTCCTAAATAATCTTCGTACGAAATACCGTGACTGGTGTTGGTCCCTAGTTGTCCGGTAGCTTCGTACAGGGACAAGTACGATCTAAAGGAATTCTTCTGGGCAAAGTTATTTTCGAAGGGTCTGGTTCACAAGGTCTTGCCATCGCGACTCACTTGATCTTGGACATTCTGTAGTGCTTAAACTGAAAAGGATTTTGATCGTGGGCTCCGTTGAGGGCTGCATTACTGACGATACCAACGATTAAACTTTTGGGTAACTGTCCTTGGAACAGATGATCTTCGATCTTGGATCGGAGTCCAGCAGCAATGGTGAATGTTTTCATTTCTACACTTCGTATCGGATACTTGGCGGTCGTTCTGCACAATGTGTGATTGATGTCGTTTCCCGCTTTAGGTAACACTTCTACGCGGCGCACATAAAGTCTGGCTTCTTGGATGATGGTTTTGTACTCGTTGGCTTCAGCCATCAAATGGAAAGCGACACTGCTGCGATTTAGTCTTAGACGAATATCCACTCCGTTGAGCAAATACTTGTCTTGCAACCACATGTCCAAATGCAAGCGATCTATCAGTTCTAAACAACGACCTTGCAGGATTTTCCTTCGACGGTCGTTAAAACCCACATTGTGAGGAATGTCATCGGCTGTCAGAGCTGTGTCGTTAAACGTTTCTTCACCTGAGGTATCAGGTTTCCATACCACGCAAGCGTCCAGATGAGTGTTCTTGGCCTCTTTTTTGTACGTCAAGAGATTTTCCAGGTATGCTCGGTAAGGGTAAGAATCCATGCTACTGCTGACCAGTTTGTTATTCAAGTACAAATCCACCTCGCTGAACAAGGACTGCATGAAATTGTTGACGGGAGCTACTCTAGCATCGGCTCCCGGATTGGTGTTGTCCGTTTTGATCACTTTGAGTTTCAGGTACAAATAACTGCTATTCAGATCGATGTAATCTTCGGGTTGTCCTTTGATTTCAAACTCAATGGGAGCTGAATCCGACAAAGAGGAGACGGGATGAAATTCGACCCATTGGGATTCTTGCATTGTCATCATGGTGGATGGCATGGCAAACATATCCAGTTCCGACTTGGAACAAGCGCAAGACTCTCGCTGCATCATTTTCTTTTTTTTTTAATAATCAAAAACGTCTAACTCTCGGACGGTTTTCCTTTCTTAGCCTTTCTAGCTCTAGGAGAGTGAAGTCCTCTGAAAGGGAGTTTTCGTCGTCTTTTTCTGCCTTGTCCTTGCTGTGGCGTCAGTGAAGCAGGAATGCCTGACTCGGCATCGCCCAGGGCATTTATAGGAGTTTCTCGTCGGCCCAAAATGTCTTGGCCCGTTTGAAGCAAGACATTTTTGCCTGCTCTCAAGAAAGCTTCTTTAGGGTTTTGTTTGTCAATGATGATATTTTGGAGAAATTCTTTACCTTGAGTCAACGCGGCATCTTTCAAGGTGTGCAATCCCCCTGTCACCATCGGTTTCAAAACAGGAGCCACCGAACGAAAGGCTGATTTTAGCATATCTCCTAAACTATGTCCTCGCTGTCGAGCGACTCCTTGGTACACAGGATACATGACTGACAAAGGGTTAGAGTAATCGTTTTCGAAAATGGAGTTTCACTGTGACCCTTTGGTGAATGAAATAATTTGTCCCAGATCTCCTTTTATAGTAATGTTGACAGTGTCGAAATACGACTTACTGACGGGAAAATAGTGAGGATGTACAAAATCGCGGTGAACGTGATAGGTGTTTCCACCTTCCTCGTCAGCATTCGTGGCAGAATCCACTTTGAAAGGAATGACACACAGTAACGGTAAGGAGGTGTGTCCCACCACGTTGTACTCCGCCACATCAGAGTATACTAAGATCAAATTTAGTCCTTGGTTCATTTCTACAGGGAATCTAAAAGATTTCGCAAAATCCGAGTTAGTGGTCACGGCTGGTATGTCGTTTGCAATCTTGATCAATTTGGGGTCTCCACCCAGAATGTCATATAATTCAGGACAAAATATAATGGTCAATACTTTGTCCTCTGAAAATGTCATCATTAGGCGACGAGCTATTTTGTGGTATTCGATCGTGACACTTTTTCTGGTTTTCTCCAAGACTTTACCAAACACGTTATTGAACCTGTCAGCAATGGCGTTAATCAAATGTTGACCACTAAAATAATAGCCTGAGGGAATTTTCAATCGATTAGTAGTTTGCTTAGTTTTGGGGTCTTGTGATTTCATAGAGTCACATATGGTGCGTTCATCCAAGTGTTGTTGCACTTGCTCGTCATGAACTTCTACCGTAAAATTGTTTTGATTTTCAACGATGTTTTTGATTTATGTAGGGTGAATCATTTCCACTAAAGCCACTTCGCAATGGGCTTCGTGATCCAATTGGATGGCCTGAGGTAATTTGGCCGTGTAACAGCATAAGGTGTTATTGGGAAACATCTCCATGGAACTGTCACTGGGTAACGTTAAGTAAAATTGGTTGTTCATAATTCCAGAGTTCTAGTGTCCAAGGAGTCACTGGAAGTCAGAGGAGTGTCTAAAAGAGGATGGTTAGGGCGACTGTTGGTAGGGGGACTAACGTTGCACACAAGACTCCCGTTGTTGTTCCAGTTAGAGGAATATTTCAGAGACGGATTGGGAAGAAGGTAACCGATGCAGCTGCTGAGTGAAATGGTCGACAGTTGTTTGTCTCCTTGTTGCAAACTCAAATTGGCAATGGCAGCACCGATGACACAATACACCACAAAGATTTGGCAGAAAAAGACGATTTGCGTTTTAGGCACACCTTCTCCACACCACACCCACAAGGGTTGCTTTTGTAGATCTTGCACAGAAGAACTGGGGCAAGGAGTGGTTACTGCGGTAGCTGAGGCTGTGTTGAATGGCATAATGGTCACTTCAATTTATAGTCGATGAGTTGCGAAGCGTCGATCCAAGAGTCAAAACTGGGTGGATATCCTTTCCAACGTACTTTGACTTCTTTTACACGTTGTTTTCCCACTTTTCGGGTTGTTCGATCGAGAATGCTTTCTATCTCGTACACGTCGTCTTCTTATTTGGTCACACGTTGTAACTCGGGCAAGTAAAACGTTCCTTTTAACACTTCCCCGTTCATGTCTTCCAATTTATAGAGGGGAGGATGACGGCCACGCACACGTTCGGTGACACGAATCAATTCGGTGGTCCTGTTGGGTAAGTAACCTTTGTCGAAAGTGCGTTTGGTTTTGCCAATGCGCACCCAATCTCCTGCTGCCAATACTCCACCTTTCTTGGGGACAGTCACTGTTGGGGACGTACCAAACAGGCGCTCGAAGACAGTCACTTCGTTGTCGGGAGTCACTTCTTGGGGGGGGGGGACGTCCGATGCTCCGATGGTAAGATTGGTTGTACGATTGGACTAGGTGTGGCAAGACGTCGATGTACGTGAGAGTGTGTTGATGCGTAAAATATTTCCACATTCGCTCTTTCAAGGTGCGTTGGAAACGTTCCACGATGCTGGCTTTGGTTTCGGGATTCTCGATGGTGAAAAAATGAATGTCACGTTTCTTCAATTCTTTTTGGAAAGCTTGGTTCAGAAATTCGGTGCCTTTGTCAGTTTGCCATCGAAGAGGGTGACGACCGCTTTGTTTCAACACCAGTTAGAGGGCTCGCCCTAACTCACTGCTCGATTTGGAAGTCAATGGTACGACCCAGGCAAATTTGGAAAAGACGTCGATGACACAAAACAAATATTTGTAGCCACGATTGCAGGTGGCCAAATGAGAGACATCGGCTAAATCGGCTTGCCATTGATGATCGATGCCCTCCACTCGGGTACGACTTCTGGAAAATTTTCGTCGAATGGGCTTGTGTAAGGTGTACGTGGCTTGTTCTTGTAACCAGCGTTGCACTTGAGGTAAACGAACAGTTTTCAGTCGAGTTTTGGCAGCACGATACAATTTCTGAACTCCTCCGTAACCTGCAGGATGGGATGGATCATAGTAAATGCTGGCTAACACCTTTTCCATTTTCTTTTAATAAGTGATCCACTCATCGCTGATGGTACTCTGAAGTGGCTTAGAAACGGCTTTACGTGTCCGATGTGCCACAGGAGTAGAAGTCGAAGGTAGTTTTGGTGGTAGTGGCGGTGGTGGTGGTGGTCATGGAATGGCCTTGGTCTTCTTTTCTTTTTTCACTTCTGCTTTCCCTTGTTTCTTTTTCACTTCTGTCGAAGATGGGGTGGGCATCATCTTTTTAACCCAAGCTTTAAGTTCTTCTCGTTGCGGTGTAGCCGAAGGGGTCAACAAGGACGCTGCAATCTTACTAGGGATGGGAGCTGCTGACGGTGTTTGAAAGACTTCTCTTGCCTCTTCTTCCTCAGACATCCGTGGGGCTGCATCTGTCTTGACCGTTGGAGGTTGTGGTGAACTTTTCATCAGGGACTTAAAATCTTTCAGAGTGGGTAGAGCTGTTTCGTCTAAAGCTTTCTGGTGAAAGAGTTGCAGTCGTTGCAATAATTGACCGTACCGTTGCGATTTTTCCGTTTCTGACAAATCGCTGAGATCCATCAATGATTGCAATTCGTGTTGTAACTGGGAATCTCGGTCAAATGAGGATTGGGAGGTAAATGCTGGGTCCGTTGTTCTTGGTACTAAATCCAGTCTTCGTCCTTCCATTGGATTTCAAGGATCACGTCTGAGACCTTTTTGATTTTAAAGGTCCCTTTTATATTCTTGACCTTTTATCTTCATCCTCCCAGGATTCTTTCCATTGTTCCCAATACTCCTTTCAGAATAGGTGCTCCTATGGTTCCCAGCAAGGGTCCTAACAGGGGTAAAATGGCAATTCCTCCGCGTTGCACCAACATCTTTTTCTTTTGACGAATGGGTATTTTCTTTTGGACCATTTGGCGAAGAACGTGTGGATGTTTGGCTAAACATTTTTTCTGATGTTTAGTCAAAGGTACCGTGCCTTTCAAGACATTCAGACAACATTCGCTCACGGTATCGATGACATCTTTGGAGGCAGTTTGAATGAGTTTTTTTCGCATAGGTGGAGAAGCTTTGGACAGGACGGACAACATGTCCTAATGTTTGACTAAACGAGGTGGCAGTGCTTTCCTTTTCTTTCCTTTGGAGGTAGAAGAAGGATATCTTTTTTTGGGTGACATCTTTCTCGGTTGGTTCGTTGCTTCCATGGCACACACCAAAAAAAACAACACTAACGTTGATGACTTGTCACACAACCTTTTATCCTTTTCTGGGAGACTATCGCTTTGTCATAAAGGTGACGATGTGTTTTCTAAATCGCCAAAGAATCCTCCTCTTTGGTGACTCTTCTTTTTTTTCGACGAGTGTGTCTTTTCTGGGAGTAACAACTATGTTTGGCTAAGCTTTTTTTTGGATGACGAAACTGTCCTTTTCTTTTTCCTTTCTGGACAGGACAACGACGATGAGGAGACATCTTTTGGTGCACAACATACATTAAAGTCCATGCCTTCACATGCGTCCTTTTATCATATTTTGGGCTAGTGGTAATGGATTTAAACTTTTTGAGTATGTGTGGTAAAAAAAGACGCATAACAAATCCTCCTCTTTGGTGACATCTTTTCTTTGGACGATTGTGACATTTCAGGGACAGATGTCGATGTTTGACTAAGTGGTTTTTTTTGGATGACGTGACTGTCCTTTTCTTTATCCTTTTCCTTTTTGGACAGAAGAACGACGATGGTGACGGTGTGCATTTCTTGGAGAGGCCATCTTTGGGCGTTCAGGAGAACAACAACGCTAAACCTATCGTTTTCCTCAGGTCTTTTTATACTGGAATGCGTCGCCACTGATTGTCGGCTCGTCGTATAATTTTCATGGCAGGCATCACGCGTCGTGGAGGGGTTGGCAACGGTTTCAAGCGGGACAGTTCTTGCTTGGACAAATCCAGTAAACTCTTTAACACACCCGATCTTTCTTGGACTTTGATTTTGGGGGTAGGTACTTTGTGAGCAGCGGCCACTGCCGTTAAAGAGAAAGAGGGTGCCACCGCTGCAGGAGACGTTTTTGGAGATACGAGTTTCCAATGTTTCATCAAATTACGAAAGACGCGTGTCAAATCGGGTTTGGCAGACATCACTAGCAACGGAGAAGTGGAAGATGTTGAGGTTACTGAAAACGCGGTCACCGTTGTTGTGGTAGGTCTTGGTTTGCGAATGTAAGGTTGTGTCCTGGCGGTAGTAACTCTCTGTTTTCTGTGGGCTTTTCTTTTTCTTTTTGTTATGTGGCTGTGACCTGGTCTTGACACCGTTACTCTTTTTCTTCTGGGTACGTTTGGGCGTGGCTTTTTTCTTGGGGATAACTTTGGGAGCATTAGGATCCCATTTTAGGAGGGAACGAATGATGACACCTCCTAGAGAACCGCTTCCTCCAGGTTTCAAAATGATTTGCTTTTTGGTTTGAGTGTCAATGCGAGGATAGGCTAGCTGCGTCAAGGCTACTTTGTTTCTCTCAAAAAAACGTTTAGTTTGATGTGGATTCTGAATGATGCCTTGCAGTAACTGACGTGCTGTCACCGTAAACCATCGTAAGACTTCTTTGAGACTAGCTTCTAAGACACGAACACGTATTCGTGGATTTTTTTCGCGACAGATACCATACAAGGCACGAATCAATTTGACAGGAAGATGAGACTGAAGAGACGTCATGTTGACGCTGTGTGAGACAGACTCCAAGTGACCGAGTTTTTTATAAAAAAAAATTTGGGTGGCTGTGGTTGTTGTTAAGCCGACGAAGGGGACGTGTACACGACAGGCCCTCCGTCTTGGCACCAGTGGTGAAACAGATGGGTACGAAATCGCAAATAATCGGGGGTAGTGGGTTTTAAATCCACGAGTAAATAAGCGTGTGGGGTTTGAGTGGCATCGTCGAACACATGAGGCAGCCAATGCGTTCCTAACTGTTTGGCTAACACTTGCACTTGCGATTTATCTCTAGGGCTTTAAAACAACACCACGTAATGAGCACTGAGATTGATGGTACGGTGGGCTCTACTTGGTTGATGTAAATGACACTGGCATTGCGCGTAAACCACAATTTAATTTCTTCTTCGTCTTCTCCGAACATGTCATCAAAAATAACCAAATGAGTTTGACTAGGGTTAGACACGATCCCGTCGTCTTCGCCAGGAATGCCTTCCACAAAGACGATGTAATCGCCTTGACTTTCTCGCAGAAGGCTGTACGCCGATTGTCACTCTTTGTAACACCACACGATTCGTTGAGGTGGACGATCGATCAAATGATGTTTATGTTCGATCAAACGTTTGACAAATTCGGTTGTGCCTGAACCGCTAGGTCCGGCAATGAGCATGTTAAAGGGATAGCGAAGATACAAGGTCTCCCAACTAGTCCGATCTACGTGTTCGTCGATGACTTTGACAGTGGAGGAAGAGGGAGCAGAGACAGTAGAGGTAGCCATAGTAGTTGTAGTAGTGTAAGGAATGTCACTTTTGACACGAAGACAGACAAGACAAGAGTTTTTATACTTTTTTCAGGACACCTTTATTGCCATCTTTAAAAGTGAACAACACGAAAGACAAAAATACATAAAAGCCAAGTGGTTAAGTACAGGAATAAAAGACACATCAAAACGATCATAGTGGAATATAAGCAAGTCTCTGTGCAACACCATTTGTGGTGATCAAGAGGTAGTATCATAGGGACAGTGTGTAATGTTCTTAAAGTCTCTACACTCCTTGGCACAGCCACACAAGGGTCTTCCTGGAATGGTCTTTCGGGGATGTCGATAACGGTTCTGTCCTGAAGAGAGTGGTTCTCCTCGGTCACGACTTCTTCTTCTTCTGGCACTGTCACTAACACTGGTTTAAAAGTTACTTTTTTCACTGAATGTTTTGATTTATTAGGATGACAAATCTTGGGCTTAGTGTGCCACTTCTTTTGTCCAAGCATCAAAGCCCCAAATTTTCCAGTCACGTACATCTTTCCAGTGAGGGTGTAAGTCACAAGCTACACACACATCATCGTACACATCTTCAATACCTAAAAGTTGACGAATCTTTCTTTCCTGTAGAGGTTGTCGAGAAGTATCGATATGAAAGCGCAAAGCTTTGAGTAGAATGAGTTTTTCGTGTACATTTAAAGGAACCACTTTCATGCTTTTTTGGAGTGGTATGTACTGTTCGTAAAGAGTCCAAAAAGAATCGACTGGTAAAAGAAATCCCAGAAAGCAAGTCACTAAGACACACACTACACGTCGACCCCAATTCAATGGACACAGTTCTCGTAATCCTCCACCGTTTGAATAGTGTCATTGATTTCCTTCCACGGAATCTGTTGTATCACGATTGATAAAGGTCGTGGCATGGCAGTCCGTTTTTATACCTTCTTTCGTGTAAGGTAATAAGTGTACTTTTTGAACAGAATCGGTTTTATTTTAGTAGCGTACCAAAAATGTTTAGTCACTAACTTGCACACCACACGTCGCACAGAAGTTTCCTCTTGAACTAAAAAGAATCGTTCTTGTAAAGATTTGTTGTAATCCTCTAACTCGTCTTTTGGAATTGGGTGTTTTAGGATCACCTTGTAAGCTGAATGAGTGGCATCCAAAAATTTATGAATTTCACGCGATTCATCAATGTCTGACCAATGGAACACTTTGAAATGGATCAGTCCTCTTATACCATTCAGGTACCAGTGATTGCAACATCGGTGACGTAACGGATGCAATTGTTCTTTGAGTTTCACTTGTATTTTGACCAATTCTCGGTAAATGCGTTCTCTCAGCTCCACAGGCAAACCACGAATGTTCCCTTGTAAAGTATCCATGACTATGTCAGTCAAACACTTCACATAGAGCCAATGTAACGGACAATGTGAGTAATTTCTGACCACTGCCATTCCAGGAAACGGTCAAGAATGTCAATACAATCTTCAAATGTAAATAGTCTAAAGCGGAATATTCGGATGAACGCACCCTTGATCCAGAGAAATCTGACTTGTTTGTTGACTTTTGTCAATTTCCTCTTGTGAATTTCTCGACATAAATGTTCCTCAGTCACAAATTGAGATTTTCCTCTGGCAAATCCCATACAAATGTCCTTGTAGATCTTCTCTTGCAATTCGTTTGGTAATGTTTGAATATTATTTTTCCAATGGGGTTTAAATACTTGTCTAGGTGTTATCCAACGTTTGACTCCTAGCCAAGCAGCTGGTGTCTTAAACGACATAGTATGCCCACTTCAGTGACGAGGTCCCACTAAAGGTAGGTAGTGACAATCCGGAGACCATCGAGCATGTTCCAGGTAAGCGCAATCTTTCTTCTCCCACACGTGAAGTGACACACCGCAACTGAAGCAATTGACTTTATCCCCTTCGCCCAAGTAGATAAATCCGGCTCTAGCTAATTCTTCGGGGGTAGGTCCTCCCAGATATTTTGGCCATTTTCCTCGGAAGGTTTGGATCCGAATTTCAAATTCGCAGTATCCAGGCAATCGCATAGGGAACGAATATTCGTCTTTCACAGGTTCATTTCGATGAGGGTACGGTGAAATATGCAGGAGTTTATTCAGTTTGGGATGACATTCGTACGGTGGTAGCCGCATGGTTTCATAATGATGACATCCACCATGAAAACCAGTAAAGTGAAAAGACGTACGATGACGAGTGGCATCGCTTTCGCATCCGTCAGATTTGACACGCACAGCATCACTTTCCATGGTAAGTATAGCAAAGTTACCATGATGTGGTACTGAATCGCTGAGGTCATAGCGTACGGCATCCCTTCAATCGCAAGGCACAGCATCGCACTCGAGTTTGATCTTGCTTGATACTTGCTGTTTGAAAGGATTCATCTTTCTCGCTTGGCAATGGTAGTCACAATGAACTATCGGTCTTGGACGTTTTCCCTTTTTATATGCTGACCAATATCGGCTTGACCGTACGGCAAAGTGAAGTGGTTGGGAAGCCAAATTCGCTTTTGGTACACGATTTGATAGACTTTCTCATAGGGTCGACTGACGATTTGGTGTGTGGGTAAACGTACAATCTTGTGCGGTTCGTGGGTGGTCATTTAAAAATTTCCATCCTGTCCAGACTGCAAGGCTTCTTTCAAGACGCCAAAGTTCACCAGTCGACTGGTGCGATAATTGAGAGTCAATCCTTCCACTTTACACTCCGTGTGCACTTCTCCTTGTGGGTCACGGTATTCGTAGCCGTAATTTTTGGGACCGCCACTTGCAAAACTTAGAATCTTGTCGTCGGGATGCTCGTCCGTCCAGGCTCCTAAACGGTCTCCTTCGATGTTAGGGTGTTGTTGACCCAGACGATCGATGTAGATGCATCTGTCCGTGTCAAAATACAGCACACGATCTCCTAACAGTTCTAAAGCTTCGTACAGTTTTAAACGAGCATGGGCTGTCACGTAGGCCGCAATGATGACATTTCCAAATTCGTCAGCTTCTACAAAGTCTAGTTCTTCTTCGTAATTGACTAAGGTCAAGTCATCACGAACGACGTCCACGTGTTTCATGTATCTGGTTTTGTCGTGAATCATCTGGAAATAGCGAGAAGGTTCTGTCAAATACTCCGTCTTGGGAAAACACGGTCGTTGTGCCATTTTGCTCCACAGACAATTTAACATCACTTTGGCAAACCATCGCCTTCCTTCGTTTTTCTCGATGTGGTCTAAAGTGATGCCTTCCTGCTCCCACTATTTCTCTTTCAATTTCTTTTGGCTTTCGGGAGTGTGGCACCAGGAAGGATTGCCGCTGGCTTCTTGTTTCAGTTTCAGAAATACATTCACGTAGTCTGCGAAAATGCCTTTTTGAGTCTCGTCGTCCTTGTGGTATATTTCTGTCTTGGGAAAGTGGTAAATTTCGTACACTTCTAACAGTTGGTATCTCAGGTGAAGAGCTTTAAACAATTCCACGCTGATCCACGTTCCCGTTAAGGCGCGTTCTTCTTGGCTGTGCTGACAAGGTTGGACTTGGTTGCACGTTTCGGCACAAGACACAAGGGAAACATCAGTTTTCCTTGGCAATGGTGAGGTAAAACGGGATGGTACAAGTTCGTGGGAGGCAAGACTTTGCACTTGATCAATCTTTCGTATTGTCGAATGTTGTCCACGTCGATGTGTTCCGTCAGCAATTGATGTGCCCTGCGGGAAAGTGACAATATTTGCACACGTATGGATACAGTGAACACACGTACAAGTATTTGATTTCTTCTTCTTTCTCCTCGTCGGCTTGGTACAGCAAACAGGTGGCATTCGTCCGTCCTCCGTACAAACTGTCCCGTGGGTTCAGTGGGTCCACCAGCTTGTAACTTTCCACGATGCGCTTAAACTCGGGATCGGTTTTCAATCGGTAATCGTACTCGAGTTCCCACATTTCCACTACTTGGTATCCTTGCTCTTCTAACTTCAATCGCCGCTGACAAGTGGCCTGGTACAAGTCTTCCATGGTCCGTTGTAAAAACTGATTTGTCGTGTCACGTTGAGGGTAGCAGATGGGACATTCGTGAAATAAGCACCCGTTAAACTCCTACACTATCTGGAGGTTTTCTAAGTCCCAGCCATCCACTGAATACCTTCCGATGGTTTTTTCGCCTCCTCAGTTGCGAGCGTGTTGGATCCATTTGTCTTCCTTGTCGCACAAGTAATGTAACCAGCGTAGGGCTTTGACCGAGTATTGACGTTTGACAAAATTGGTCGTTTGAGGACTGATGACAGCCAGGGTGTTTTCGGGCATGAATCGTTGGCGGTACACTAAGGAACATACTTTGGCAATGGTGCAAGCATCTTTCAAAGGATCGATCCCTCCGTGCTCCATGAACAGTTCTCGAAATTTTCCACAGCAACGCCGTAAAATGTCCACGTCGGAACGACAATATTTTAACATTTCTTCCTGAAAGTTGAAAGGGTCCGAGGCGTGAGTGTGGTACCATGCGTAGAAAGCTTCTCGTTGTTCGGTACGCATGTTGTCGGGGTCGTAGTAGTGAGCCTCAGGCAAATGGGGTGGAATAGCGTGTTGATTGGCTTTGGTATTGAAAAAGTGTGGAAAATAGCCTTTGGTCATTTCTATCATTCCAAACTTTTTAGGCATGCGACTCAAAGTCATGGCCAAGTAACTCATCGAATCTTTAAACTGCACTTGGCCCACTTGCATGGAAATGATTCTGGCTCCGTTCAAAGTCACTTTAGGACTTTCGGTACTTTGTTCCGTATAGTATCTGAGGAGTAATTGCCCATCGTATCCCGAGAAATTGTGAGCCATCACCGTGGCATAGCGATGACAATCTCCGTAATGTTCGATGTCTTCTTGGCTCCACGTCTCGTCGATAGGGTCTAAGATCCACTGGGCAAAATCAGTTAGCGTGTTTGGTCCCCGAAAGATTTTTTCACGTCCTCCAGGAATCTTGCTACAGTGAGGGCAATGAGTAAAGATAGGCTCTTCGATGCACTTTTCACACGCTCGATTAGGAATGTAAATGCCAGTCTCTTGCATGCATTCGAAATCGAAAAAGATGAAATTGCCTTTCTTCTGGTCATTATCTTCTTCTTCATGTTTGGATTGGTATTTTTGAATGTAGCATTCGTGTTCCAAGTCCACGATTTGGCGACAAATGTGAGGTCGCTTCTTTCCTGATCATACGTGCGCCTTATCACTGTTGGTACGTATGCCTTGTCCACAAGTAGGGCACAATCTCAGGAGTTGACAAGGACATTTCTGCTGTGAACCTTGCGTCTTTAGATGTTGTTGGTAACAGGCAGGGATGACAAACGTGCGATGACAAACTGGGCAATGCACTCGTTCTTGTCCTTCGTCCAGTCAGGGCTTAGAGGCAAAACATCATGAGCATTTCGATCCACAATGCTTGTGTTGCTCTCGAGTATTATAGCCATAGTCACATTTCTCACAGTAATAACTGTATCCCAGAAATGCAGTGATACTGGTAATGGCATCGAAATGTTCATCGTGATGATAGACGTGAATGTATTTTCCGGCTTTGAAATCTTTGCCTCGAAACAACAGAGGTCCGCGCACTTCTTGAGGGTGAACTTTCAAGGTGTAGCGTGGAACCAAGACGTCTTGCAACTTTTGCATTTCAGGAATGCCACAAGCGGTGTCTCTGGATATCCCCGCTTGCTGTAACAGGAGTTCTGCTTCTCTTCTTTGTTTGGCTCGGCCCGATCGTTGAATAGTGTTCCAGGCTCTTTTCCATTCTGCCGTGTCGTTCTTGTCGGCATACGTTTGTACCACCACGATGGCACGGGCTAAACACATCTGGTCTTGAGTATTGTTAATTTGAACGCTGCTGCGCTTGATGCTGCGAAGATCGTCTACCAATAACACCTTTTTGAGTAGTCCGGTCCCTTGGGGAAGAGACACGTGGGTCATGAACAGTGTTGCTTTTCCGTCGGTGATGTGAAACTTGTCGTTGGATTGTTGCACGTGTTGACTCTTATCCATGACTTTGGAAGGTGTCAATTCCTCCGGGCTGCTAAACTCGATCCAAACGGGGGACTTCAACCTGTCGTGATGAATGGAAAGTCTCAAGCGATCGTCTTCTTTGGCTTCACATTGCTTTTTCAGTGTGGTTAACAAAGAATCCCACACATCGGTGATGAACCCTTCTGCTTTCTCCAACGGTACGTCGGACTTGAAATCTTTAAACTTTACTGTGTATGTGTAAACTGTAGTTTTAAATTTTCTAGAGGAGCGTTTGTCGGTCTCTCGAATGTGAAAGTAATTTTCAGGGTTTACTGGTGGTGATGGACTTTGACTTGGTGTAGACTCTCTGGGTCTGGATTCTGGCTCACTCATCTCATCTTCAAAATCGCTGGCATGAATTTGAGCCAAGACTTCAGCTACTGTGCGAGGCGATAAATCATGTTTCTGCCTCTTACTTTCTTCTCCTTTCTTTGCGAAATGATGTGATCGTTTCTTCTTGACTGCAAAAAGTTAAATTACTACATTTGAAACGCCATGGACCCCTATATATCCATGTCAGGCTCAGTGTATATATAAAAGGCTGGTGCCTTCCCTCTCAGTATTCGTTTCGCACTCAAGCCGACCAGCACGATAGAAGAACCCACACAGATCGAACTTCTGATCAGAGCTCATACCAAAGTTTTCTTTAGACAAGCCGACAGACTACTCCCCCTCCTTTCGAGGTAAAAGTCAAGATACTTACTATATCTGTCAGAAGAAAGGGCATTGGGCTACAAAATGTCCAGACCGTCAAAAAAGCAAGATCAGTGTCAAAAAAGACAAAAGTCAAGATACTTGTTATCATTGTCAAAACAAAGGACATTGGTCTTCAGACTGCCCTAAGAAACAACAGGAGGAGGAGGAAGAGGTGCCCTCGGCAAAGGAAGAACACCGACACGTTCAGAAAGAGAAGACAGAAAAGAAAAGAAGACGAGAAAAAAGTGAGGAAGAAGAGGAGGAAACAACTGTGAAAGTGAAGAAAATCAGAAAACAGACAGAATGAAAGAAAAAAAAAGACACAGAAGAAGTCTATGAACTTTATAAAATGTGTCGTGATGTGTTGTGACATTGGATTGTAAAAATTTGTACCAGAATAGACAAGACTGAAAAAGTAAGTGTCTTTTGGTTTTGATTTTTTAGAATAATAAGGACCTACACTGACGCACTCACACACGTACATCATGGAGCAAACAAGGGATTTTCGAGTTTTAATTGATTTTGGCAAAATTAATATTATCTCTTTTCTAAAGAAGTGAGTGGCCCTGAAAAGGGCATTTGGGTGTTGTTTTTTTTTTCTTAGAACAAACTCAGGAACGAGAAGCAATCAGCTTTAATTGCCTTAAGCCTTTGCCACGGCCAAGGTCTACTTCTGGACTTGCTCCTGTCAATGATTTGGTGGAAATCACTAGGGGTGGTATCTGAGGTGTAGTAACCGGGTTGGACTGTTTGGCTCGGGAAGGTCTTTTTCTCTTGGGTCGTAATAAAGAAGTCTGATACATTTGTTTCAGACATCTTAACTCTGCCAAAATGTCCAAGAGTACCGTTACCGATTGAGGTTCACTGTTCTCCTTCTCCTTCTCTCCTAGACCTTGTTTCTTCTCTGCTTCTTCTTCCTGTCGTTTCCATCTTGCCTCTTCTTCTTCTCTCTGTTGCTGTTCAAGGAGAAATGCTTGTTCTGCCGCTTTCTGCTGTTGTAAAAATTTCTCCAATTCTTCTTTCTGTCTCTGTTTAAAATTCTCGACCTGTGGTAAAGAAGTAGAAGGTGGCGAAGGTACTGATACCGGAACAAATTCTTGCGAAGACAGAAAATCTACTAAATCCCAATTAAAATCGACTTCTTCAGGAAGTAGCGCTGTGTTAACTTTGGTAGCCGCTGCTATGCCATCGCTTCTCGTCTCCACAGACGGTGCACCCCAATTCATCGTCTTCTTAGTTTCAGTCATGTTTCACAAAACAATGTCGCATCTATTCACTGCGCACAGACGCTAGCGCACCTATATAAGGAATGTGACGTCACAGGTAGCTCTCTTCGAACTGGAAGACAGACTCCGCGAAGATACTGAATTTTGTAACGCGTATGGGGATTGTTGAACAAGTTCAATCCGTTTCGATCCAGTCTTCCACTATGAATAAACGAGGTTCACTTCATTCCCTTCACCTGTTCTCGTCACAAAGATGTGGACCAACGTTGAATCCTCTACTTTCGTATCGTCGTTGTTTTTCCGTACTGTCTTACCCATGTATGTTAAATCATCATTGACCATCATCCGGATTACCGATACGACTGTTTGGAAAAGAAGGACCTATGTGGAGAGACAAGGCTGTCTGAAGCGGACTCTCATCTACGGACCAGAGGTTAAACAAAGTTTGAGGACGAGAAGAAGACCTATGCGAATGCTGTTAACATAACAAACAACGGCCCTTTTCAGGGCCACTTCATATGCCTCGAAAAGATATTTATTCTTCCTTGCCTAAAAAAAATTAATTTTTAGTTGTTGTATAATTTATGTTTAACTCCCAAAAACATTATTCTCTTACCTAAAAATTTTTTTAGTCGGTTGTATAATTTGGGTAGGATAGATTGATGTTCATCAATCTATGGAAACGGACGCGAATGCATAAAACATACTATACTATCCACAGACACGAACGCGAATGCATAAAACTTTTTATAGAAATGATACAGGTGGCATGACGTCACGATACTTGCTACATTGTTGCAAATGTCCAGTACCGTGACGTCACCCTACCTGTTCCATTCCTATTGTCCCTATACAAAATTTCCATTGTCGCTATACAGGCCTAGGGTGTGCCATTTGTCGCTATACAGGCCGGGGTGGGTGGGTCTGTAATGTATTTTCCCATTGTTGCTATATTGCCCCCATTAACTACTTGCGATGTAATAGGAAGCAATGATATATTGTGTGAAATAGGCGGGATGAAAAATATGGTAGATATGGAAGACAATTTGCATTTTGGTATAGCAGTCCTTGGTATTCTGACCTGGGTAATGAGACTTGTTTAATAATAATAATAATAATAATAATAATAATAAACTTTCTTTAACGAGGATAACACATTTGGTCATGACTGACCCATATGCCATGTGGTCCTTAATTTTTTGTAATGGCTATGTTAAAAAAATACAAAATCATTAGGTGTATTCAGTTATTGTCGCACACTCATTCAGAACATGAATAAATATGTGTGACTAAACTGGGAAATATTTGCCTCAAGACACGTTTTTATTTTGGCTTTTTGGGTTTTTTTTTTTTTTTTTTTTTTTTTGGTTTACTTTTATTAATATAGTGGATTTTATATGGATTTTATAAGTTCACTTGTTTCGTAGAAACAGAGCAAGAACTTTGTTTTATTTGGAGGGGGCGGATTTTTTTACGCGCGGATTATTTCGGTCAAGGATGAATGATAATCTGTACTCACCGACGTTGACTTGTATCATATCTGAAAAAACGATCATTTAAAGTACCGGCATGCTAGCTCTGCAGCTCCAGCTATGAACAACACTGAACTGTGTACATGTGAAGTGCCAATTTTATACACATCGGAAGTAAAGATAGCAACGGTGTTGTGTTCAGCGTCTGATTAAATAGCGGGATCTCGCAGCAGCCTCGTAAAAATATTTCGAATCATACTCCTGATAAAAGCCACTACAAGCTACAACAGGAAAGACTTGCTGTGATCGATTCATTGAAGTGTTACAAACATTGGGTTGAGTTCGATTTTAAATTAGTCAACGAGCATGCTTCTCCATACCTGCCATCATCCCAAACAGTGAGGGGGGGGGGGCTCAGTAATTCTGTTTTTTTGGGGGGGGGGGGGCAGTGCGCGTCACCCTAATAAACGACGTTCAGAATAAGATATATAAACCTATGAAAATGATTGGAAATTCAAATCCGAACACAAAAAAATAATTTGTCTGTTTTGTCTAAAGCATTTAATACACTTACAATTAATAAAATAGTTGGTAGTCTTTTAATATTGTCAAATATCATCACCATACACATACGCATATGTGCGATTGGATGGTACTAGTGTTCAAACTTCCCTGCTGGATCTTCTGAGCGAATTCTGGTCAGAAATGAGTAGTTTTTGGTGACCATAACGCTAGCATTGCCAGAACTGTATCTGATACAGTTTGACCACCAGATATGCTTGTCTATATAGAAATATGAATATACATCACATTTTGGAGTGACCATTTCATTGGGGAGGACATATTTTTTGCAGTTTAATGAGCTTTACAGGTAATACAGCAGTAATAAACGCCTGTGTCCAGTATGGGTATTACAGTTATTCCAGGAAAATGGTTACAATTGAGATTAGAAAATTCACAAAATATACAGTATCGAATTGAAGATCAGTAATCATTTATTTTTAATTACAATTTCATTGTCCTTCCCAATTTTAATTTTTACACACAAATTATATTTGGTTGTCGAGTTTTGCTTTGTTTAATATAATATGAATGTTACATTACGTTACGTAGGTTATGCCCTTGTTAATAACTATGTAAATAATTTGTGGTTGTTGAGTAACTTATGACATTTTTCATATAAAATGTGTTGATATATTCTACGAAAGCGCATATAAGTATCATCCGGGAACTGAGTATGAAATATTGGGCGTTTTAAGGAGGTTGGAGTTACGTCGGTTAGAATTTCTAAGCGATAGATAAAATTATTTAAAGGTATTTGTTTCTAGAATAGGACGAAATTATCTTGGCCACATAGTATTTTAATAAATTATATTCATAAGACTTTCGTTGCTATGTATCCAGAGAAAACAGCGTTATGTAGGTTAGTTTTTTTTTTAATGCGTCTATTTCATGACTAAAATAATCCTGAACAGCATGGGTCAATTAGTAGTTAGTATTTTAACAAGATCATGATAACGAATCGTAATAATGAGACTCAATCGGAATATTCAATTCAGCGTGCCAGTGATGTTTCATACAGGTGGTGCTCCTATTTCGACGGACGTGGTATACCCTAGAATGCCTTATGTTGATACGTTGTTTGCAGTATGTCAAGGGCTCCTGACAGAGAGTCACTGTGACTTCAGGAAAAGGACGAGGGACCGCAGATATTGTGTTTGCAGCTCGTCAATTTCTGGAGAAATGCCAGGAACGAAACTCCAACCTATATACCACATTCATCGACCTGACAGAAGCCGTTGAAACAGTCAGCCGTAGAGGCCTTTCGAAGATCATGGCGAAATTTGGTTGCCCAGATAAATTCATGGTATGCTAGTTCGTGTTGTGGGTGATGATGAGTCATTTGAACCTTACCCAGTCACCAGTGGAGTCAAGCAGGGTTGTGTGTTACCCCAAACACTATTTAGTATGATGTTCTCCGCCATGCTTAATGATGCCTTCCGGAGCTATGACACTGGACTCGACATCAGATACCGGAATGACGGCAAGCTGTTCAATCTGAGAAGACTACATGTAAAGACGAAGTCAGTGGAAATTACAGTTCGTGATCTATATGCTGATGACTGTTTCATGAATGTGTGTTTTTTGTGTTTTTTATTTTATTTTTAATGTAGCTTTCACAATTTTGCAGTCATATCGCTACGATGTCTGCAGCATGGCAGTTTATAGTGATGCCTAGTACCGGGGCATCATGTCGCAGACATGTAGCATGATGTCCCACCCAGTCACAATATCCTGACACCAGGGCTACCAGTCCTAACTCTAACCTCTTAATGCTGAGCGCCTAGCGAGGCAGCCGTTAGTACCATCTTTATAAAACTCGGCCAGGGTTCGAACCCGCGACATCCCGCATCCGAGGCTAACGCTCTAACCACTTTCCATGAATGTAAAATCTGAGTGCGACATGGAACACAATATGGATGGACCATTTCTCCTCGGCTTTAACAATTTCGGTCTCACAATTAGTACCAAGAAGACAGAGGTGATGCTCTAACCGGCATATGGAAAACTCTTATGTACAGCATACCATCACAGTAAATAGCCAGACCCTGGAGGCAGTGGTCAAGTTAACTATCTCGGCAGCAAACTGTCAACTGCAGTCCACATAGATGATGAAACCAAGGCCAGAATTGCTAAAGCAAGCATGTCCTTTGGCAGAATATGCGCAAATGTATGGAGCACAGAGGCATCAGTCTACAAACAAAGCGTACAGTGCCACTGTGTTGCCGACCTGCTGTATGTTTGCGAAAACTGGACGGTGTACATACGCAATGCTGAAAAGCTGCACCATTGTCACATGGCTTGCCGGTGGAAACTGATGAGGACGAGATAGCAGGACAGGTTCTAGACTCTCGGGTTCTCACACGAGGAGACATTCATCCACGTTCTACTGAGGAAATCACAGTTGAAATAAACAGGCCACATCACCAGGATATCAGAGGAGCGTCTACCAAATAAGATCCTCTACGGCGAACTGAAGAAGGGAAAGCGATCTCAGGATGGTCAGAAGAAACGCTTCAAAGATTCCTTCAAGTCATCCTTGAAACACTTCAGCACTGACCCTGAGTCTTGGAAAGATCTCACACAGGATCGCTCCACATGGCGGAGTCTCATCCATACTGGAACTACAAATTTTGAAAGGATGAGAACTACTGATGCAGTGTAGAAGAGTGAGCAGCGTACATCTCAGAAAAACAGTACATTCGCTATTGATGAGGAAAACACAAGCGGCGTCTCCAGTCAAGTGTGTCACAAACAGTTCAGAGCACAAATTGCCTGATCAACTATTCGCGCACTCACAGAAACCAAACCAGTCAGTGATTTCTTGGTCATCCTCGAACTAGAAGATGGAACAACAACAGTATGTAAAGCGAATTAAATGCTAAGCTTTTCAGCTGTGCTTCACAATGTAAAACTATGTCAACCAGTTATGTAATTAATTTAATGGACTTAGCCTACTCATTTGATAGCTAATTGCTTCCAGAATCTCCGTCGAAACTGATTCACTGGAACACTATTCGGACAATTCAAACAATCATGTTTTTGCGTTATATATATAGAGTAAAATCCGACTTCAAAGAAATGTTGCCGCTTTTCCCAAACTTGCCAGTAATCTTTAATACATATATGGAACCTGAAGTTAGGCGAAACCACTCCTGTTAGTCTGCACTAACAAAACTCATTAATGAATAGTTGCTTCCAGTGGACAATGGAGAATTCGTTGTTACTGTATAGCTTGACTTTAAGAAGGCCTATGACTTTGTTGAGTATACAACACTTGCATGGAAGCTTGAAAAGTGCAAATGTTTTCACTTATCACTTTCATGGGTCAAATCATACCTGTCTGACAGAACCCAACAAGTTGCCATTGGTAACATTAAATCAGAACTGATGTCCATCCACAAAGGAGTTCCACAGGGATCTGTATTAGGGCCTGTATTATTCATATTGTTTATAAATGACCTGCCCCTGTATGTACAACATTAAAAAACTGCTGATGTTACTACTTACTCTAAGTCTGATGCTAACGTTGTAACTATGAACAAAAAACAGAAAATTTATATTAAGTTGATAGTGGTGTTCACTGAATAATATGTTTATCAGTCTCACTAAAAGCAAGGCAATGTTGAATGGAATTAAGCAAAGATTATCGATGAACAGTAACCCAAATCTTCAGCTGTATATCTGCAAAAATGATATTGAAAATGTTGACAGAGAAAACGTTTGAGAGTTAATATTGATACGAATATAGACTGGTGTAGGCGATGGGAAACATTTGTTCTGTAGCACTGGAGTACCGGAGGGGGGGGGGACAATGGGGTCAATCGCCTTGGGCGGCACTCCTGTAGGAGAGGCAAAAGAAGGGAAAAATGAACAAAAGAAAGAGGGGGGAAAAAAAAGAAAAAAATTAAAAGGAAAGAGAGGGGTAAACCCAAGAATAATATTTTGAAAATATGATGATGCCGCCCTTGATGATGTTACCGCCGTAAAAAAAAAAAAACGCAGAGGGTGGCATCTCGGACCTCCGCCCCGGATGTCATTTTAGCAACGTACGCCACTGTTCCGTAGTATACTCAATAATTTACCTTTAACAGACGATAAAATGTTACGTACCATTCAAGTATTGGAAATGAATTTGTAAAGCATTGATACTTCCAGTTCTGGACTACTGCTACACAAATTGGGGAAATACAACTGAGACTAATGCTAAAACAATCTATAAACTTCCAAAAACAATGCAGCAAGAATTGTTCCAAGTTTACGATTTGATATACCATCCAGAAATCTGTTCTCGAAATTGAAAAATGGCTGAAATTTGAATACGGATTAGCCTACAAAACGTCCATAGTAATGTTCAAAGTAAAGAATGAACTTTGTCCACAATATCTGTAAGGTATCTTTCATTTTAAGTCAGAAAACAGTACTTAGGACCTAATACGCGATCAATTACAAATGATCATTACAAAACACCATTTCCAAAAGAGGCACTTTAAAAAATCATTAACTTACTCAGGTGATATTATTTGGAATGAAAATTTCCCAAATCAGAAACAAATTTAAACGTGTTGAAAATAAAAACATTACTATCTCGAAAGGCAGTTTTCAATGCAAATACTGAAATACGTGCTCTTCTATTTATTCTGTTAGTGCATTTTATATACACTTTTTAGTTTTATACTCAAGTTATTTAAGCATGCTTTACTCTCTCTCTCTCTCTCTCTCTCTCTCTCTCTCTCTCGTATTTACAATAGTTTGTTTATCCTGACGGCCTCTGTGGAGAATTAAGCATCATCATCATCATCATCATCAAGATTGCTTATACATTCTCATTCAAGACAATGATGCGTAATAAAGTTTGTTCTTGCATCTAACATCTCTTTGATTTACCAATAACTTGAAACAAACTGGGTTGTTACGCTTTGTGAACTTAATCCATGCAAATTAGTACAGTGGGCTCCTCCACAGCAGTCTTTAAAGGACTTACCACATATCCTAGCCATTGTGAGCCAGTTAAGTAATACACGAAATGGTGGTTGTTTATACCTGACCTCTTGGCCTTTCAATTCACTCTATGACAATTTGCTGTATAAACAGC
>JAECUM010040408.1:0-29722 GCA_016617855.1 Megalonaias nervosa | reverse complement strand
ATATATATATATATATACTATTTGGAACCAGGCCATCATACACAGGTAGTATTTGTATGAAGAGTTTGTTAACAGGCTCCACAGTAAGAGTAGAGTATTCATGGACGATTGTGGATGTGTATAAACTGCCACTCATACTGGTATTATCGTAGCTAAATCAACATGATTTTCTTGCTTTCATGAGTTGCAACAGCTTAAAAAGCGACCATCGTTCTTGTACTTATCGAGCAAACCCTCACACCAAACAAAATATTTTCAGTTAGAAAGTAATCTCAAAATTAGAGAGAAATAGTGTCTAATGTTTATAGTATCAGTTTTTCCGTTTTGCCAGTAACAGGTCTGATGGGATTTGCGCCATCCATTGAACCCCTCCACATACAGACACACACAATTATATTCACGTTCGCGCGCACACATAATACTTAATTCTAGTTAAAATGTCACATCTTTCGATGTAGAAAAAGAGATTTCAGTAACACAATCCACACCTTTAACAGAATTATATTCTCCAAGGAAATTCATGTCAATCATGCACCAACCGTTTAATTTGGCAATGAAGGTCTTCTGTTTCTTTACGTGACTTAATCGATAACGGGTTGGACTTGTGAAAAGAAGGGTCCGGATTCTCTTACCACTATCGTCTCGGATACAGTGTCCTTTCGACAAGACACGTTAATTACATCAGCACAATGTAACCTTCAGTGTGGTACTGTGTAGCAAAAATAACATAAACAACAGCAACAACCCCATATTAAATATTCAATGCAAACTGTATTATGACAAACCTTGACATAAACAATTAATCCAGCGTCTTTGAAATAACCGGTTAATAACGAAATTCTAGTTTTTATGCAATCTGATTAATAATTGCTGAGACTCATGTTTCACATTTCCGATCACCATATATCTTTTTACATACGTAACTGCTGTAGCTTAATTTTCTTTTGTATGCTACAACGGTTGCATTCCATTTGAGGTATGCACAAATGAGGCGGTATCTTTAATACCAGAAGATATACTGTGCTGTTACATATTACAATGGCGAGGCTTCTTCAATGGGCATGCCGATTACAATATAATTTAATATAAATGTAGAATATACATAATCGATCAAAAAGCATTCAAATTGTCAGGTTGTTTGTCATATAAAGTTTTAATATATAGGTCTGAAGATAGTTTTGATGAAAGATAGAGGCCAATTTCAATATCATCAATATTTTACGTAATCCAATATTTTACGTGAAGCAAGGAAAAGAATATATTTACTTGATAGTCATTTGAACTGTACAATTATTTATTCGATTTCAATATTGAGGTTGGCCAGACTTTTTTTGCCCTTTTTAAGCATTGAGATAGGTGTATATTAGAATAAATACTGATATAAAATTTATAATTTATTTATATTGATTTTGATTGCATCTAACTTTTAAGTAATGGAGTCTCATACAGTCGGAAACATAAATAAACAAATGAAATATAAGCATTGTGGATAGATGGATTGATGGGGGAATGAATGAATGTAAACATTGTCACTATATCTGCTTTTACTTTTTAAATATTTTAGACTTTTGTTCAGTGATATCTTTATAATATCAACTATCATACACATATACAAACAAAACCACGCAACATATACATACAAAGATACATGCAAGCATACATGCATACATACACAAATACGTACACACATACATACATACTGTTAAGTATATTTAATTTGCATTGCTTGTTTGTTATGTTTTTAATTTTCATTATATACTATGGATGATAGTATTTTGGACTTGACCTTGTCCAAGATCAATTGCATTTTCTACCTGACCTAAATCATTGAGTTTGGTTATGTAGCAAACAAGTTTATCTTTTTCTGAGTCTAGAACGTTGGAAGTTCCCAGTGAAATGTCATGTCTACCTGTTGTTTACCACATTTTACGTTATAATTTTAGAAATAGACTTCTAATTATATAACTAAGATATTACCTTGTAAACATTTGGAGCCTTCCATAAGGAAACTTTCCATTAGATAATAGTTAGTTTGTTTTTTTTTTTAAAATAGAAAATGATAAGGGTAACCTGAGGTCAGGAAGAGGACTATATAATCTTGTTTTTCTAGAAATTAATTATTTGTGTTGTAAGATCTTGTCAGATTCAGTTGTGTTATTATTGCGTCCAATAATTCATTTGGGCAAGACCCCTCCAGTTGCCTGGAGGTTAGAGCGTCCGACTCGGATGCGGGAAGTAGCGGTTTCGAACCTCGGCCGAGTCATACCAAAGACTTACAAAAATGGTACTAACAGCTACCTCACTAGGTGCTCAGCATTAAGTGGTTAGTGTTAGGACTGATGGGCCTTGTATCAGAATAATGTGACTGGGGGTGGCATCATGCTACATATCTGCGGCATGATACCCAGTGCTAAACACCACTATAAACTGCCACACTGCAGACATCGTAGTGATATGACTGAAAATTTTTTGAAAGCTACGTTAAAAATTCAAATCATACAAATCACACACTCATTTGGGCTAGAATTTATTTATTCAAATTGATAAAAGTCAAGTGGTTCTTCTCGTGAAATACAATGTGCTCTAAAATAATTTACTTGGAAATAAAGACTTTAATTTATAGTGAGATTTCAGAAAATATTTTTGGATTGTTTAATTGTGATCCGACAAAAGACGTTTGGCACATCACCACTAAACGGGCCACCACAGGTTTATCAACACTTCTTTCTTTGAATTTAATTTGGATTTCCACTGAAGTTTACTCAGGTCTTTAATCCTTTCGGTCTTACGTCTGTAATTCTAGGAATAGTTGGAATTTAAATTGCAATATCATTAGTACCTTTTCTACATTTTTAATTTGTATTCTGGGAAAATAAATCATTTTTTGAATTTGATAAAACCTGTTGATTCTCACATATTTCTATTACTGGCTTTAAGACCACAGAGTCAAAACACATACATACAGGCATGCATTCATACATGCATGCATACAAACATACATACATACATACATACATACATACATACATAAGCTTGTAAATGCTTTCCACTTTATATTGTCCTTTCTATTATGCTAGGAAGTATTTATGTTTTCTTTTTCTTAATCTCCCATCCCATAACTTCCACAACCCGCTCCAATTAGACTATAGAAAATGTATTTTAAGCCAACTTATCTGAATATTCGGATATTGGTCGGAGATGACCTAAGAAGTATACATTCGTTTAGTAACCAAAGATCTGTGATTTTGTGCAATATTGACAGTCGATATAACCTCTAAAGCCTTCTTATTCCTTAGTTCCTTTCTTCCCAATAACAAATGATGAAAGAATGAAATACATGAGTGCAAAATTTAAATATAAGTAATTTTTGCATTCAAACAAAGTTGTAGGTATCAGTAGTGAATAATTCATGAATCCTGACCAAATAAAATAGTACTATTGTTTTCACATGTGCAAAGCGTAAGCGTAAAGAAATAAATACATGGATAAAAGTAAAGTCAAAGTCCACATCTATCGATGTAATTTTCCTACTGTAAATAAGCAATTACTATCGTGATATTTATTTACTTGCCAATAAATATGGAAGTGATAATGCTATTAATATTGCGTATATGAAAACGAAAAGGGGAAATGAAATTCAAGATACCAACTGTGTAGATATTTCTCTTTAGGAAGCAGCTGATTTTTTTTTTCTCCGTAAATTTCATGATTACACACTAAAGTGCTTGTTTCGTAGAACCATTCAATACATATATTTGCACTAACATTAAAATAAAACTCCTGCAAAATACAAAAACAAAACAACAAAAAAGCAAATGCAGAATACATCGAAATTAGGAAAGAAAAAACTGTATCAGAAAATAGAAATAAAATGTTGGAGCTAACTGATTTAAACACCAATGGAACCAGATATAGAGGGTACATATGCCATAATCAAGATATAATATATTTTGAGAAAGGTCACTGTGAAGAGGGCGAAAGCAAAGTTACACTGAAAGAACAATGTTGTGGCGAGAATTAATATACATCGTATTTAATGGCATGAAGTTTCAGCAGTTGTCACAGAAATGATACAAATATTTCACGCATTTAGCATAACAGACGCAATATAAGGACCAATATATCGGACAGAGTTGTTCTACAAATTCAGACAGGGAAAGGTGTGGCTAAAGCTGGTCTACTTGAAAAATAACATTCAAGACAATGAAAAATGTCACATCAAGAAAGGGAAATCCGATAAAATGATGCAGATTTGCACATTACTTTAATTAATGACATCAAGATGACTGAAACACTGCAAATTGCAGAGGAGATAATATACATATATGAGATAACAAAGACAAACCTTTTTAATTACCCAAAATGTACAGTAGAAATTGAAGATCGCGAAAGTTATGCAAGGTCACTTTCTAACGAATATAGACGCGAAAATTGGAAATAAAATAACAAACGAAGATTCAGCAATTGAAGTACCCATTGAAGAGCCCTGATTTGTAGAGCATACGCATGATATATGACATATACAGATTCGAAAATGTTCAAAAATAATGTACGTTAATAGGATAACGTCTCTCCTCATTAAATAGACGAGATATATAAGTCGTTTGAAAGTTGGGAACTTGCTAGACATGTTTTATCATTCGAAATGGCACACTAGTGGTACACAGTCCAGAGTAAAAAAATAATGCAGTCCTAAACTAGCATTACCAAAATAGCATCAAACATTAAATTTCTTAAAATATTATGAGTTTCTTTATTGCAATGTATGTTGAAGAAACAACAGTGCATTAGAGCCATAGGTGGTTCTGCGGTGTTCTACTGTCATTTAACAGACCAGAGTGCTCCAGAGGAAGTTATATTTGTCTTATAGGCTTCACGTTTGTTTTCAGATGTGAAAGTATTGCATGAAGATAAAACATCTTTACCTGACAATGACATATTTGACTAAGAGAAGAATTATATGAATATTAATTTGCATTGAAAATTTTATTTGTATCAATCATGACAGGAAATATCTGAAGGAAAATTGTTCTTAGTCTCTAATTGGCCAGAATAATTTAAACATCATGGTATGTTAAACTTCTTTTAAACACAATTCCTCTGTTCTTGGTCTTGGTACTTTCTTGATTTTCAGCAGAAGATAGTATGATTCGACCATGAACTGTGGTCAATGGAATACAAGTATTTAGATGACCAGATAACATTTTTGTTTAGTTTTGTACATGAGACCTGATTCAATGTATTTAACTCTATCTTTAAAAGGATACCGTACGAGTGGCTCTAATAAAATTTCATTGGAAGTGGAATATTTATTCATTTTAAAGTGTTAAAGTCCCATAGTTTTCCACGTTTTCAAAGCGTTTGAAAGGTTCAGATGACTAGATGCTCCAACATATTGTAAAAATAATCGAATTAAGTAACATGAAGCAATTCTTAAAAAGTAATTCTTGATTTTGGCTTAAAACCAATCCCTAATTTGATTCTAGTTGATAATGTGATGGGAAATCTTTACTACTGAGCTGATTGTTCATTCCACTATATAGTCTTGTCAACTATGACTGATAAACGTTTTGCAAGAGACGCGCGTTGTAGATTGTCATGTCCGCTATGTATATCACGATCCTTTTGTATCAATCTTGAAATTTGGGCAGTGACTTTGTATTTGTAAAACTTCGATTTCTTGAGAATGCATACATAAGGCATTGCTGGTACACCAAGATGTCGCGTATGACATGTCAGTATTTAGCCTGCTCTCCGTTTCATCAATATTTGTATTTGCACCTTACAAAGAAGTCGTCCACACATAAATCTTTTAGTATATTTAGACCTCAAATGGAAGTAGTTGACAAACAGTAAAAAGAAAATTTATCGTAAAATTGACAAGGTAAGAACTCTTGCAGTACTATGGTGTCGGTCCAATAAAAGGCAACCGAAACTATCTTTTAAGATTTACTTCTTATATACAAACTAAGCAAAATATAGCGTTACGTTTCAAACTATGTACATTTGTCGTATCTATAGTAGAAATGAATTCAAAGCAATACAATTCAACCCGATTCAAAATTGGACCCTCCAAGAAAATTCATCCTAACGACCTAATAGTCATCTCAGTTTGGCTAATAAAATATATTATTCTTCGAAACCGGAGTGGCTCAGTGGTTAAGACGTTCGCCTTGGGGTGATTAGGTTGCTGGTTCAGTTCCCATTATTGATTCATCGGATATGTTGTGAGGTGTCTTGGTGCAAAACACTTGACTCTGTTAGTCTCATCACAAAATGACCTTCACAGAGTTGCTGTATAGTAAAAACACTAACACATTTAAGTAGGTAGATAAGGAGAGAGAGAGAGAGAGAGAGAGAGAGAGAGAGAGAGAGAGAGAGAGAGAGAGAGAGAGCATTGGGTGCAGGTTGTAGTCAATATGCATTATGTACCGAGAAAAATGCAAGTTTACAACTTGGCACATGATGTGTTGTGAATAATGTACATACATTTACAAGTGAGAACAGACAGATAGAACAGTATATCGGTAGCGATTGAAATGCAATAGCACATCAATGCAAGAATCCACGAAAAACTGTATATATATATAATGATTATAACCCACACAAGTCCACATGGAAGTTTCGATTGTCACGAGTTGCCCACCTGCTGCAGTACTGTGAGCTCGCATATAGATCGATATATGCTTGCAACCATTGTTAACTCCATTTGTACTGAATGAAATCAGTTATCTGTTATCGGTTGCTAACGCCGCGGTTCTGTATCTGCGCTCAGATTAGTTGTTAGGTTTCCATTTCAACAAGCACTTAAAGCATAATGTGATCTGAATAATTTCTATGCCATTAAATTAATCATAGATTGAAATGCAATATCGGAAAATGAATTATCCTATCGTAGCCATATCTGGCTGAAGCATTAAATATTTGGTTTCACAAGACAGAAGAGGATATGAGTTACAAGTGAAATGCAATAACACATCGAGACGAAGAGCCTCGGGAAACAATAAGAATATATATTTACTAAATTAGTAGTGTGCTAATGGGACTTTGAGATCGAATGAACAGTTTCCGGTTCACTGGCCGGAAACCAATTTAGAATTCCCATAACTATTCCCCTCTGAGGATTGTTTGTAATCATAGTTCATGCGGAAGTTTCGCTAGTCATGGGTTTGAGAGCTGCAGTGCTCTATGCTCACAGACAGATCGATATTTCCTGGCAACCGTTGTTTAGTCGATTTGTACTGAATGCCAGTTAGTTACCGGTTTTTGAGCCTATGGCGTAACTGTTCTGCATATACTTACAAAGTCATTGGTGGTATACCATTTTGACCAACACAATTTCTAACTCAATCATTCTAATCGTGTTACGTTCGCAGTTATTATGTGGCTACGTCTTGCCGAGAATTTCTGAATAGAAAGGTATTTACGAACGTAACTGTAATGAAATTACCATTCATGTGATACCTGCTACATCGGTTAATATTGACATAGTCGGTAGCTTTTATGATTCATCACACGTTTTCTATAAAAATTGTCACAAGGTAGCAGAATTGCTCAACAGCCAGACATGCTCAGACCATCGCTGCCGTTTGCAACACGCACACACACTTCAAACAAATGAGTTTCCTCTATTGGTACAACTGTCCGACAAACATAGATAATATTTTCATAATCGTAATCTGCTTGTCATTGTCGCAGTTGCAATCATCGATTATGTGCTGGCTTGTGCTAACACGATTGGGCGTTGTCAAGCAGCTCAGTTGATGATTTTACTAACACAAGGCTGAGTTTTAAGCAGTTGATGGAAGCACAACCGCCTTTGATGGAGCCGGATTCACTGATCGTAGTAATAAATCTTGAATTGATTGGACTACATGCAATTTCAGATTTTTCGTTGTAGCGCTTTTAATGCTATCAGTGATTCGTTTTACAATTTGTTTACTGTCAGGTGAGGCGCCCGAGGTCAGAGCGACGGCAAACTTTGGGGCTCCTATGATCCACCTTGGACAACATCATAGAGACCATTTCCGTAATATGTCCCGTAAACGTGCTTTCTCGCGTTAACAACACGCATGGGTGTCACATCCACGGATACTTTTTAATATTATTAAAATAACAGGTGAATCTCTTATATACAGTTCTCCTGTTAAGATCTAAACTGATGAAATAACAGTGCCTAAATCAGGGATTGTGTCATGGATGGCACATATACGCCATCGAATTAATCGGCAGCAGATAATCTAGGGCAACATTCGGGGAGAACCCGAACAATATATAACTCTGCGACGAGATAACTGATGAATGTGGTGGTGATCCTGGTAATATATGGCGCGATATTGTCTCCCATAGAGAGATTCGCTTGTCTGCGGATACTTCATTAATATCTTTAGGCAACTCAAAAACTGTTCCGAACAACGAGTGTGTTAGGTCAACCTCATACTGTGGAGATTTCATTAAGATGGCAGAACCAAGAGACAGCTTGTGTAGGTTTTATTGTCAGTTCAATTCACCAACACAATCCTCAATCGGATCTCATAATTGACAGTCATTGGCCTATGCGCCGTATACGTTCTAGGTAATCTCTCGACCGTCCTGTTCCGAAAACACGAACGAATTCTTTCCGTCGAGGTCTCCAAACTGCTGTAAACGGATTTTACGTCAACTGTAGTACACAAGCAACGATGCCAGTGCAGTCCTGAGTATGCAAAATTGCTAGGCGGTGTTTGAGCATCATTAAAAAAGAAACACTTAGAATTTTGGCTTTGTTAGTTAGATCGTGATCATCAGGGTAAAGAATAGGGTTGTACTTACAATGATACGCTGCATCGCTACATTGATTCCGCAAACAATATGAAGCGTCTAACAAATCAAAATCGGTGTTTTACGCGAATTCATCATATACATCATGTTTACTTCGTGAGTATATAGGGTCTATGTCCAATGTCTAAATCGGAGTATCACAAAACGTCTCAAACACATCCGCGAGAAGCAACATATCGGTGAGCAGGTATCGCTCGTGATAGTCGCCGAGGTTTTAACAACCAACCCGGACCAAAAATGGTCCGCAACACTCATGCTATTGAGCAAACAGAAATTTTCTTGTTTGGTAGGGGAATTAAAACAGTATTGGCAAGCAGTCATGTTGTTGGAAATGATATTTATTGGTTCATTCGGCTCCTTACAACTCCTTGCATGATCACGTGACCATATTACCCTTTCAGGTTATGAAATACAACCTAATTTGTTGTTTTGACTGGGTACATTCGCAGCTATAGCTTGTAAGTTCTGTGTGCGGCTACTTTTTACGCGACAGTGCTGTGACACTGATCGCGAACTTTGGAACTTACATTTCCACCATCACATATGCATCAACGAGTGGCTGTTTAAAAAATCGCGCATGTCGTTGTTGGTCATGATCAAGACGGCGAGCGAGGAGAGCTCGGGCCGGCTCCAATTCGCTGTAATTTCGAGCGATTTAAATCATCTCTTAATCGATTCCTTTAAGTGGCATAACAGTTTGGCGGCTCTTATGCTCATTACTTCTGACCACAATCTTCTTACGACACTATGGTCATAAGTTCAGTAACATAAAGAAGCAAAACCAACAAAGTTGGTAAAACTTAACAAAAACTTTAATTATTAATGTTATAAAATGTAACTTTTAGAGGAACTTACATTATTATGAATTGAGTCTAAAATAATCCTGAAAAAGTTCTATTAAAGTCACAAGGAATAAAATGCACCGCATAAATATCAGATCCAAGAATATACTGTTGAGCCAAGAGTCCTGAAGTGTCGAACTAGTGTTGCCTAGAACTCACTGAATAATGCACAGTAGTTTCTGAATAATATTATACTCCAATGAACACTTTCTATTTCCAATGAAGAATAAAAAATATCTTTTCTCTCAAATAAATTCTGAATATAACATAAAATACGTGTACCGACTCGGTGTTGCACACAAACAAAAGAAATATGAATAAGAAAACTGCCCAGTCCTAGAACGAACATACAGGTGAAAAGGTTAAAACAGGGATATCATCACTGCTACAACGTGACAAATCGCAAGTTTCCAGTATCGTAAAAGAACTTGCATCATTTAATCCATCAAGTGGGAATTAATTATTCTAAGATATCACCTGACCGACCTGTCCAGTGGGAGAAAGCCCGAAATTTGTAAACATATTTACTAATAATTTTTATTATTAGTAAGCGTCAACATGTACGTAAGCATCATCTGTTTATATATTCTATGTAATTTTGCGTTCGTAATGTCTTAAAATATAGCCTATGCATGTACACATGTGCCAGGAGTAGCAAAAATATAGAGTAACCAAACTCTTATGGGACTTGTTCATCAAATTGCCAGGTATTTCACCTCAGGGGCAGCTTCGGGAATTAAAGTTTGCACGGAAACATTCGGGCATTCAAAGTCCGCGTCGACAATATACATGATCTTCATCTTCGTTGCATTGCAGTGAATTCCAAAATATTCTTTGCCGGTTCATGCATGGTCGTACAATGAGGCTTCTCACTGTCGTCCTCAAAGTAAAATTCATGATCATCAGCAAGGAGCTGTTGGGTGCTAAATCATGCTTGCAGAGTCGACAAGGACATTTTTTCACCTTGTGCTTGTCATGCCTTCACACCATTCATGAAACTTTTATCGACACATAATGCAACTTCGCATCTAGGCTGTCCAATGTTACTCAGCAATAACAAATCAATTCTGAACCGTACATGGGTGAAAACACTGCGTCTCACTGTGGATGGTCTAATCGGTTTAAGGTCTTTGTTCCAAGTAAATACATTAGCAGCTATATCAGAATGAAGGCATTGGAACTTACAGACTTCTTTGGCCTGCATAAGAAATACATTATTACCAAGTTTGACTTAACGCATGTGTTCTTTATAGCTTCGAAGCTGATATGTGTGAGCCTACGCCGGATACATAGGGGATAAGATCGTCCATTCCAAATACTGGTTGTCGTTCTTTTTCACGTTTATCACTAAATGCGTTGGAATGCACTATGGTGTTGGAATATAGCTTATTCAGCGAAAAGGTTTGTGCGGAGAACTATGAAGTTCAGCTTCTACTCATCTGGTATGAGTCCATCCAGAAACTGCGTTAGTGTATTGTTCTAATGTCCCAAGTATCTTTGCAAAGCTTTCTCAGCTTCATCAATCATGGCCTAACTGTCTTCAAGGTTTATGATTATAAGGGCGCCATTATGAAACTATAGGGATGCGATTGTTAAGAAATCATTGTCTGGTGAATCGAGCCCTTCGGTGGTTAAGGGACATTTCCAAGTATCAAATGTTCACTTTAAACCCGGAGGTATCAGTCTGCTGTAACGTTGATGTGATTGCCAGACACATGTTCGAGAGAATCTTCACAGCGTCTATACCTGGATCATATTCCATTAGAATAAAGAATTACCCAATAATCTTGAAAATGACTAAAGTGTTTTTGTGGCACAATATGAAACTTGGGCTCGTTGTACTTGTGCAACAGCCTCGGTGACCATGGTAGCTGTGACAAGGCTACAGCGGTTTTTCTAATTAGCACGACGCTGCCTTAGAATCGAATACAGCTTCTCTGGAGGTAGTCCTGATAGCGGAATTATACTCGCTATTTTTGTACCTCTCGTTATCTTTATTCCACTTCCTAGCGTGGATTGTTTTTGTTGATTTACAGTTTGCCTCACAGCCAGCTGTAGTTCGTGTAGGGGAAGTTATCTCGCAACCTGTCGTAGGTCATCAGTGATTCCTAATAATACAATCATGCCTACCTTTATAATACCACTTAGAATCCTTATTCCACTCTAGCAATAATTGCTTAAGTTACGTTACATTCTCAATACCTTATTATAAAGGAAAAACGATGCTTAATTGATTATGTACTAATAAACATTTTTTATGACCAGACATCGTTAGTTGTTTATGTGACAGGTGTGAGAGCAAGTCTGTGCTGCCGCTCACAGTAATGTCATAGACCAGATTTTAATTGATGTAAGCCGATGGTCCACTAGAGATAAGGCATAAGCGATGTTGCAGCAAAGGGAAAATCCGATTACCTGACCTTGAGTTCTGTGGTATGGATTTGACTGATACATATTGCCCAAATTCTCTGTATCGTCCCACTTAACGGAAACAATCTATAGGAAATGAAAATATATTCTTTCTTGCTATCCGTTTTTGTGATGAACTGTTTTTTAAATTCAATGTTTCTAAATTTATTCTTAATTTTAGCACGCGTCAAACCGGTCACAATAATGCCATGCTACAAGATAGATTAGGTTGTATTCAGTTACATCTTGCATGTTCTAAATGATGAGTAATGTTTGAGTTCTTATAATCAAGTGCGATGGTTCGTGTACGAATGTTTGTATTATTATAGTTATTTTGTACGGTCGTTTTTTTTCCCAGAGAATTTAATGCGTAACATAAGGCAATCTATGTGTTACGCATTCGTAATATGTATCATCGCATACCATTCATCTTACAACTCCTACACAACATATTGTTCATGGGAACAAATTCACTATACGTAACAGGTGTATAGTTTAATGAGTTGCCAAAGCGAATGACCATTACCCTTAAATAAACATATTAAGCTTTTTTCGTTTATATTATGCTTTAATTACAATAATTGCTGGTCATAATAGTTACGAGGCTTCAAGCAAAGAAGCTCTCACTGAATTTCGAGTTTTTTCTGAAAAGAGGAAAAAAAGCATTAAATCAAATATTCATGAATATCATAACTAAATACTGAATTATGATTAGAATGATATATGATTTCAACACGCACGCACACACACACATACGCACATACACACACACACGCGCATACACGTACACACACACACACACACACACACACACACACACACACACACACACACACACACGAACTGCTCCGGTGGCTAGTAGTTAGAGCATCCGACTCAGATGCGGGAGGTTGTGGGTTCGATCCCCGGCCGAGTCATACCAAAGACTTACAAAAATGGTACTAACAGTTGCCTCGCTTGGCGCTCAACATTAAGAGGTTAGTGTTAGGACTGGTCGGCTTGGTGTCAAGATAATATGACTGGGTGGGACATCATGCTACATGTCTGCGGCATGATGACCAGTGCTAGACATCACTATAAACTGCCCCTTGCAGACATCGTAACAATATGACTGAAAAATTGTTAAAGCTAAGCTAAAAATCCAAATCACACACACACACACACACACACACACACACACACACACACACACACATGCCTTCTAACTGATGGAACGTTAGTATTTATGGCAGTAAAATCCTCAATTTAGAACCGGTCATTTTACGTTATTGCTACGTTATGATTCTCACTTACTGTGGCCAAGTGCCAGAGAGATGTACATTTGCTGCTATTTTTCTCCATTGTTCCTTCATTATGTTCGAAGGGGGATCGCACTTTGAGAAGCAATGGGACACCAATGGTGGTTCAGCTTTCGCAAATGTATATTTTACGTGTCAGCAGTAAAATTAAGTTTGTGGGGGAAAAAAAAGATCACAATGTCCTCAAAACCTCAAACAAAGGACTGTAAACCCCAAATTTTGAAAATCAGTATTCATCTAACAATGAATGCGGTAACAAATAGAAACCACTCATCACAAACACCCATTACCATGTTTAATATAAACAGATTGCATTTTATAGAGAGTATTCAGAGCTGATTTATTTTTTCATGTAAATTATTGTAATGAATTGTCATTCTTTCGAGGGATCCTCATTTTTTCTATCTCTTCATTATTATATTTCGTAGAATCCAAATCCATGACAGAGATGCACTCAAGTCAAGGTCTCACAAGCTCTCATTAGACGTGTGCTTCTGAGAATACACGAATTAGCATTAGCACCACTAATACGAACAGTATAATGCCGCAGTTGGTTAGCAATTTAGTCGAGAAGGTTGTTGACAGTTTGATATGAGTGGCATTTATATTGTTTGAATGAGATATATATGTACTTGTTTTTTGGAGCCGAACATTGTACTTATAACGCCTCTTAAGGTAGTGAGTGTTATTAAGCATTTTGTTTGTAAAATTAACGTGCATATTTTCAATATTCCTTTTATGAATTTATTCTCTATTCTACAAGCAAGTAGTTTAACTGTATTCGATGTCTTTCAGTGATTTATCACTACATTTTTGTGTTAGTCAATATTGGAGTGTAATTCAAACATTTGTATGTTCATGCAACTAGCCAAGGGTTAAAGTCAATCCATGATTAAGATATTTGATTGGATTATAAAGTCTGGTTAATTATATCTTTTTTGTGCTGTCATTACTTTACAGTAACGTGTTCCTATGTTAATATGTACAATGCCACTTAGACGAGTGCTTATGAAATTAAATTCTCAGTCTGATCGCTGCATGAGTTAGAATGTCTGACTTTCCCCTTTTTCCCTATAAGTGTTACTGACAGAACCCAGTAACTATAATCTTGACTAAATCAGTATTTCTGTCATCATTTATTAAACTGCTTTTTTGTCGTTAATTATGTGCATATCCGTAATAAGCTTGCAATTAATGACATGTGTTGGCAGAATATGTATCCTAAACTGACAGAATAAGTTCAAGAGTCAAAGTCTATATATTATATTGGTGAAGAGAGCTATAAACTGCATAACAGTTACTCTCGGGTCTTTGCGTTGTTATTTGCGTGACCTGGCTTAGCAATTCAGTCAACATGTTATGCTGTCTATTTATTCCTAAGGTGATACTATTAGGTATGATCTCGGGTTTAATTCTTGAAAATAAAAATATCCATAAACAATTGTTTACGATTGTATGCAAAACATTGTCGATAAAGCAGATTAAAAACAAACCCAAAGATTTAATATAAATATTTTGGATATGAAGAAAAAGACGAAGTACATATGTTTTCTGACATGGAAAACTGGACAAGGATAATTTTTTAAAAGCTATTTCTTTAAAAATGTTTAAACTTTTCACAAGTGGACAGAACATATTGTATTCTTAAGATTGCAAATTGCATGCACAAAAATGACGCATACTTACAACAATGACCACAGGCATGTCTGCAATGAGTGGCATAGAACGCATCCTCGCAATGATGATGAGGCTCATGACAGGAGATGACATGGTCATCAGCACAGAGTGTCGTCACAGTATGATGAACCATCGTATACTTCGGTGTCGCCGTTGTCGTCTTTATGGTGTTTATGTCTTAATTCCAAAATGTTAAATAGAGCGATCACTTTATTCTCTAATATCATCAGCTTCGGACATGAAGTATGAAGCGTCACATTCATTTAATATACAGGTAAACGTAGCAAAATTAAATATCTTTTTCAAAACATTTGCATGCTTCTGTTTGCATTTGAACCACGAATACCACCTCTAGAATCATCACTATTGCTGCTACTTGTACAGAAACACACGACCAAATTCTTATACAATAAATAGCAATTTCAAATGTGGATGACAGCCCTTTGGCATTAACTTTATCCATCTCCTGGGATCGAAAGTGTTGAATATAAATTTAATAAATTATCAAAATGCAAATTAATATTTACATTTTTTAAAATATAGGATCTAAAGTTTCATAGTCATGATACCAAAATATTTCTTTGATGCTAACCGGACCAATGACAATTCAATATAAGCTTTAAAAAACCCATTCGAATGTATAATAAATTAGCACAACCTATATGTAGCATGTTAATAAAATCGTAATATGTAACATCTGTGGAGGATGTGCCTCGGACGATTCGGTTAAGACATTGTTGGATATTGTGATACAAGACTGAAATGTACTTAGATTACATTACTGATATTGAAACCATTCCGTAAAATAACACAAATATAAAACTGAAAACAAGAAATCAGAAAATATGACGATGAAGATAATTATAATGATGATAGTATAACATAATAATGAAAGATTGGACGAAAAAAATAAACATCTTACAGAATAAAGAAAACGACAATTATACCAACGATGATGTTGTTGGTGACGCATTAATTATATAGAAATGGACTACTTCAACAGCGAAGACTCTGCTATTTCAAGGATCGATTATAAGGACAAAATCTTGGAAACAAAAACGACGGGAAGAATGATGATAATGGCCATGACGACGGTAGCAATGATAAAAACTACGACAATGAGGGAGATGATGTACCTTGAATGTTGCAATTATCCTCAGTACAGCAATGCATTTTCAGGTTGCTGTCGCTTCGTCGGCCAATCAAAATCTGCTGATCATCCGGGACACACAACTGCACCACAAGAAACGAAAACTCATCATGCAGTTACACTTATCTGATTACATTAGCAAAACTAAAGGTCCACATTGTCTGTGTAGTGTTAGTTATTGAGAATACTTGTCCACAAAAAGATTTACACGTTTGGCTGATACGAGTTTTTCACATTTACTTGAATAAAGAAGGGTAAAGGGACTCAAAATTATCCCTGAAATCATTTTTAATTATGGATTCAGTGTTGTTTTTTTCTGCATTTACCGTCTTTAAAAGGTCATTTCAGTTGCTGAATCATACTGTAAATAACACCCTAAGAACATTATCTACGCTGTGTGAATCGGCACCTGACAGTTAAATGCGAAAAGTATATGAAACTTTGTAATTTAAATTCTTTATAATTGTATTAATTCCTTTATTTTTTTTTGTTTCTTTTATGAGATATTTCAATTTCAGTATATGAATTCTTGTTAGAGGTGTCTTATACATAGTTATCTATAGAACGGGAGATTATCCTTTAGCATCGAAATAGCAGTGCCAATATAAAAAAGTAATTCCACCAGTAGGCAATCAAAGGTTTTGAACATTCCACAGCATAGTCTTAAAATATTTCATCTAAATGAGCATACGTATTCTACATCCTAAATATTCAAAGCAAAATGATGTGTTGTTTCATTGGACATGCAAATGGCTCGTGGATTTAATGGTTTCATGGACGAATTCTAAGCGATTTGGTCATTCATTATTCATTCATTATTGTTCAGACAAGTGAGTAACCAATGTTCATTTTTCAAACATTTTTGTGTTGTTTAACAGGTTAAGTTACTTACAAATCAAATTCAATTTAAGACCATCGGTAAATGTTTATATTGATGGGAGTTCAATAGTCATACAAAGTAAGACATTGACCCTAATAGTTACGATGGGGAAGGAGCGGGATCAACTTCCCATCCACTCCCATCTCCATCGTAACTATCAGGGTCAATTTAAATCATTTGGGGTTCTGTTCATCCCTATTATTTCTAACTGAGATTTAAATTGTTATAGTTTGAGGTCATCATTCTTCTTTGAGATATTTAAAATCGTTTTAGTTTGTGGTCATCCTTTTGTTCAACTGAAGAGTGACCAATATCTAGTTGCATCATTCGGAATGTTTATCAATGCTGCTTGTCAGATACTGTCCACTTCAGAAATAAATACGTATGGTGTCTCCATGCATGAAATTATTTCGTATGTCAAATCTAAGGAACATTTTGAGAATTTGTCCGTTTTGGACACAACAGATGCATGCAAAATACTGGCAACACAGCAGACCTTGACCGAGTGGACATACACCACATTTTTGTCGAATTTAAATAAAAAATGTAGTCAAAGAAAAATGATTTTGTTTAACAAAAAATTACAAAGACTTGTTTTTCGATACTGAAAATATCAGTTTATTCAATTTTCAGAAATAAGACAACATTTTTATTTCGTTTTGAAAGCTTCATTGTGCGTGCCTTCTGTTTCAGCGTTTACACCGGCCACCTTGCACGCGACTATTTATAGAAGTTGGTGTGTAGAGGGCACATAAAAACACGCAGCTCGACCTGATTACATGGTTACGTTCTGACCAATGGAAATGTTCCGTACATTTACCATATAATGTAATTGCAATTGCTAAACTTTAATACTAGATCTTACTACTCATGATTATCATTACCATTGCTATTGCTGTTATTTTGTTGTTTGTTTGTGTTTTGTGTTCTTGTTACTGTTGCTGGTCTTGATGAATATTATGCTGTTGGTAGCATTTTATTGTTGATTTTGTTCATATTTCTTGCATGTTCTTTACGCTTGATGTTGTTAGTCTCTAAGCTGTTATTATAAATCTTGTACTTGGAGTTATTGTTCTGATACATTAAATAACGTTGAAGCCGTTAGGATTATGGACTATCATACTAGCAGAAAGTCGTGAACTGAATCCACCATGACTCAGCATATCTATGATATTGAGCTACTCACATCTTTACTAACACATCCTCCTCTAAATCCGTGTCTGTGGTCAAAGTCTGTTACCTCCATCATATAGCAAACCTGAAAGCAAGAAAATATTTAGGGGTTTTGCCTATCATATTTGCTTTCTCAGCACAACCTAGGAATCTCTTTTTGTCTCTTTATACAGGTAGATAAGTAGTTAGGAAAATTAGATGAGCATGGGATAAAAAGATGACGAACATATATTACTTATGTGACCTGCCAATTGTGAAATAAGGTTCGAGTTATACCAGATAACCGTACACGAACGCTATGATTCTAAGTCATTATTTGCTAGTTTCAAAATGATTTACACCGATTAATCGTGATATAGTTAGTTACAATCAAAGCATGACATAACAGTTTCAATCATATTAATTTGTATAAAATGTTATAGTCAAATGTGAATGTTGTATGAATTGTATTTCTGCTTCAATGTTATCAACGCAAGACGTCGTCTTAGTATAATGTTTGCAGAGACAAACATTTAAATATATTCCAAATACTTTTCTTTCAGGCTTCAACTGATTCCTAGAAACCAAGTTTGTCAAAGAATGATTACATACAATAAACAGATTGAAAACACACAGGTTCTCTTTATAGAACCGTGGCCCCTTGGCAGAGCCAAATATTTGCAAAACACACAAACACAAAGGAAAACAATTCACACAGAAAAAGGACGTCCAAATACAAAATTTTGCATGATTAGGTGTCTAATGTAATTAAATAAGGTACAAAGACCATTATTTCATATAAACGGATTAGCCTCAATGCTTAGTGCAAGAAAATATTCTATCAGGTGCAAACATATTGTGGAATCGCAGTCACGTGTTCCTTTATCATAAAAGCACTAATGCATTGATCAACAAAGAAGAATATTCTCTTTCGTGAGTCAAACGTCTGTTTGGATCATAACCAGCAGAATGACTTTTGATGCATTCATGTTAATTCCCAAGCACCTTGCAAGGTGTCAAGTGGAGGAAAATACTATATAAAAATTTCTACACAAGGTATATATAGTTCGATTACGTCTTATAAGATATGTCTACAATCACATGTCCGTCTGTCCATCTAAAATATATGTCCATGTTGGGTGAATTATGTACAGTTCACCTATACATCCGACCATCTAGCTGTCCATGGCTATTGAGTAAATTAGCGAACTCCAGTGTATAATATACCGATTCATCATTCCATCTGTTTAATTTTGTACGCGTACTGTTTTCTTCTATTATAGACATAGCATAATCTTTGTAAACATGAAACACTTTTTAAATTTGAATAGTGACCATGATAATTCAAATGCTCAACATATCTACTGATTCTATATTTAATTTGCTTTTAAGTCTAGATAGGTTTCTAATGTTTGAGGATTTGTATCAACCTTCTGCATGACTTTTATAAAATTATAAAATATTTATTTTAATTCTGTAGATTTAATTGTATATGATACCAGACGTTACTAAATAAACATGCCCGATCCACAATAACTGGGTAATAGTTTTAAACCGATGCTGTTTCAAGAATTGTAAATACGTCACACACACACACACACACACACACACACACACACACACACATATACATATATATATATATATATATATATATAATATATATATATATATATATATATATATATATATATATATATATATATATATATATATATAAGATGTGTGCATTACGAGGAGTATGTATGTATGTATGTATGTATGTATGTATGTATTACACAAGACACCAGAAACGAAATGTATAACACAAGATGCCAGAAACGAAACGTATATCACACATGAAGACACGTACATACATGGAAATTTACAATCCATATTTCTTTTATTGTTTTCGTTCTACTTCCCTACCTCGTTGTCACCGCACGTCACTGTTCCATTACACTGAATGGGGTCTTGAACTAGGTGCGGACAAGAATGACATACGATTGCTAAAATGCAGACAAAAGATTAAATTGCTCTTTATGAAATACGAACAAATATAATCTAATTAATATAAATGAAACAGAATATCATAAATGAAAATATTATTCATCAGAAATAATTGAGTAGAAAACATTGTCAACATAGAAAATAGTAATTGCATAAACGTGCATAACATGATAATCTCACTGAAATGCCAAAATGGGCCTGGCCGACTGCTGATGTCAAATCAAATTTTAATGACGTTTTCAGCACATGGGAACTTCCACCAGTGACGAAATGTCTCACTGCATGAAGTCCAAATATTTGGTAGACCTACTAAAAGGCATACAAATCAAAGATGGTCATCTTCAGATTCACACGACGTTACATACCAAATCTAATTTATTGATGTCAATCGGTCTGTAAAAATAATACTAAAAGAATAACCTGCAAAACGATGGATAGCACAAAAGTAATAAAACTTGTTGAAATCAGGTTATGTGCGAAATGATATAATTGTGCTATCTAAATTATATAAAATCTCTTTGTACCAAAGTTGGCATTTAACGAGCCTAAATTGTAAAAAGTACAAATTAACTTATTGCAATTTCAAAAGTATTTCAAATAAAATGAACGTCTAAAATCATATCAACTTCATCACAATGGAAGCATCTCTACTAACTTTTATGTTTTTCAAGTAATATTGCACAATCGTGCTGTCATGATTTGTACTCAGCAAAATGTAAATCCTAAAAGTAAAAACAAAACTATGAAACTAAAAGCAAAGCATTCAAATAGTGTGCAAATATATTATGATCATCTATGCACAGATAGAAGCCCACCAAGTATTATTTGTCTCATGGACAGCGAGTTTCAAGAAGCGCAAAGAGAAAGGTGAAAGGAAACTTTAGATATTTGCCTGTTAAACGTTTACTCACGACATAGCCCACAGAGCCGTTTACACACGCCAGAAAGCGCCGGATCCTGACACAGGTTGGGTTGCTTCGCGTGTAGTAGATTGCATGCAGTGGAGTCAACATCAGCACAAGTCTCGGCGCTTACAATTCCAACAAGTAATAAAACTGCACCTGCAAAAGGGAACGTATTCTTGTGTGTTTGAAACCATTTGCTTACTTTATCCCGTAGTCATAGTCTAAAGATTGTAGACATGGTAGTTCCATGGAGAATCGAAATTAAAGAAAGTGTGTAATTTTACCATTCTAACGAGATTTAAGCGGAAAGTTACATTTTGCTTGAATGTAAAGCATGCGATACCTGTAAAATATTGTACAATAAAATGTTACTTTGGAATAGACTTAGTATGTTTTACTATGTTAAATTTATCAAGACCTCGAACAAATTGTATTATATGCAAACTGCCAAATGTCTTTATAAAGCATTCCAATTTAGATATGAGGCATTAGGTATTGTCCCTCTCGGAGAAATTGATTCTGACCAATTTATCCAGAACTCTCCTGAGCTATTGATATATTATCAGTGCCTCCTTTAATTAGTAATTATATATTTGCATTATTTCATTCATACATTCTTCTGAAGAATATATATATATATATATATATATATATATATATATATATATATATATATATATAATTTTTTCTGAATTTTTACGTGGAGCTTTAATATTTATTCAATTATTGTTTTTGTGTTCTACATGTATATGCTTGCACCAGTAATGAAACGAACTATGAGCGCTGCTTTCCTACATAAAAAGGGAGCAGCTCTGGTTCGTAGGCTAGCGTGCCGGACTCACCACCAGAAGGATGCTACCGTGGAGTGTCCTTGAGTAAGACACTTCACTCCCTTTGCCTAACTAACCTACTTCTGCTGTGTGCAGTAAAGAACCAAACCAAAACAAAAACGTACACAAAAGATTTATAAAGAATGTTTCTAATTACTTTCAATACTAGCAGCTATCAAACTCAAAACTACTTTTGTCCATGACGCTGATAATTATACAAACTCAGGTGTGTAAGCCTTTCTTTTTTTAATGATGAAATGTATGCATTTCTAAACTAAATACAGAATGAAAGAATCCTTTGATAAATAATTTTATTTCATTCAAATGTTTACATTTCTAATTTATTTGTTTATTTTGTTTATTTATATTTAAACTTTTATTGATATAAAGATAATTAACATAAAAAATATAGTACATTAAATATTGGGCTAGTATTTTCAACATTTCTAAAAAATGTTAAATGTAAGCAGCTCTATACAATCATTTGGTGCCACTCAAAGATGAGACGATTGACACAGAATTATTAAGGACATCTTATTACATATATATGTATATTTTAATGATTGTATACCGACATAAATGAACAACAGTTTCATTTCTGCAAAACAAAGATAATGGCATACATATTAGTCTGCATATACATTTCAAATTATCACCAAAAAGTATCAAGATAAATGTATATATGGTTGCGACTCTATGGTCATAAACTTTCTGTGTGATTTGGATTTTTAACGTACCTCTAACAATGTTTCAGCCATATCGTTACGATGTCTGCAGTGTGGCGGTTTATAGTGATGTCTAGCACTGGGGCATCATGCCGCAGACATGTTGCATGATGTCCTACCCAGTCACAATATCCTGACACCAGACTGATCAGACCTAACACTAACCACTTAATGATAAGGGAATAGTGAGGCAGCTTTTAGTATCATTTTAGAAAGTTTTAGTATGACTAAAGAAAAAAGCAAAACCAACAAGTTATGTAACACTTCACAAAGAATAAAATTATCAATGTTATAAAGTGAAAATGGTGACAGAAACTTACAGTATAATGCAGAGAATTCAAAAGAATTCCGGAAAAGTCCAAAAGAATGAAAATTCCGTATAAATTTCAGATATAAAAATGTACTTGTCCGCCAAGAATTGTGACGTTGTCAAAATGGCGTTGTCGTTTGAATAATTCACAAATAGTTCCAAAATAATTGTATAGTCGGACGAGCACTTTCTATTTCCAGTGAACAATCCAGATCCTCTCAAATGATTTCTAAGTACAACATTACATAGGTCTGCACGTTAGGTTACAAGAAGAACACAAGAAATAAGAATGCCTCCAAAATAGGAAGGAAATCAGTTCCCTCCTTATATATACCTTCAAATGTCTATTATAACTATATGTCGCAATATATCCCACGTGACAGATCGAATTACGCGATCTAATATTTCAAAATACCTATTCTATTATTTTAAAATACCTTGGAATTAACTTTATCCTTCCAACATACCACCTGACCGATCTGTCCAATGGGAAAATGGCCGAATCTCGTAAACATATTTACTAGAGATTTTGTATATGCCAAGACGGACATAAGCATCTATTTATAGTACCAACGCAATTTTATATTCTTCATATCACGCTATGTACGTGCAAATATTACAGCTATAGACAATTAAAACCAAGCAGTCCTTCTCGATAGTGGAATAATGTCTCTGATTCTTATTTAATTCTTTCGAGAAATAGCACATTGGATGATCCGCGCCATTTTTATCTTCGCGAATTAATAGGCTACAAATCCTTATTTCACTTGCATCAACATACATTTTAAATGGTTGATTGAAATCTGGGGCTGAAAGAACTGGTGCACTTTTAAGTTTGGCCTTTTACTTATCGAACGCCTCCTGACAATGGTCGGTCGAAGAAATTTGGTTATCTTATTCAATAAACTGGTCATAGGCTCAGAAATTATGGAAACATTTAAGCAAACTTTCTGATAATGTCCAGCCATACTTAAAAATCGCATCAGTTGTTTTTAACAGATAGACACAGGGAATACAGAGATAGTTTTAACCTTAGCTTCTACAGAGATAGTTTTAATCTTAGCTTCAACAGGCTTGACTTGACCATGTCCCACACCATGTCCTAAAAGTGTGACACAACGTTACTTAAATTAATTGTCAATTTTGTCTCACTTAATCGCATGCAAAATTTGCGTGTACTTTCTAGGTGATCTTTCAAGGAATGGCTCTATACAATGACGTCGTCGATATAAGCCTCACATCCATCCATACCAGATGTTATCATTTCATCAAGCGCTGGATTGTTGCGAGAGAATTTTTCATGCCAAATGGCATCATTTTGTATTGATAGAGTCCATCTGGAGTTGCAAAGGCCGAAATTTCTTAGCTCTATCCGTAAGTGGAATCTGCCAGAATCTTTTCAACACGTCAAACTTACTGATATATTTTCCATTTCTAATTCTGTCAATACAGCCATCAATTCTTGATACTGAAAATGAGTCTGTTTTAGTGACACTGTTCACATTTCCCAAGTCAATTTACATAAGGAAAGAATTACGTAATTTCGGCACAATGACACAAGACGAACTCCAGTTACTTTTTCTTGGTTCAATAAAGTCGATAAAGTTATTCTGAAACAAATATTCTATTTCCTTTCATAAAATTCATGATTGAGAGGGTTCAACCTATAAGGGTGCTGTTTTAAGGTTTGGAATCTACAATTTCTTCAGGAGGGTATATTTTATTTGTTGGAGTTGGAACATCTGAGAACAAGTTCTCATATTCACATATCAGCTGCTTTTAGTCATTATTTTCCTGTGGCTGTAGATGTGAAAGCTTATTATCCAGATTCTTTAATATTTCAGAATAATTTTAATAATAAATATAATCCGGTTGTACGTCATCTTTAAAATCGCCACTAAGTGGGAAAGGAACAATTAAATTTACTGAATGGTTTTCTGTGCTATATTGATCCACTTACTCCTTTTAAGTATCTACATAACTGGTGACGGAGTGATTTCTGATTCCACCTTCCAGGAGTGTTGAGATAATTTAAATCACTTTATTTTTTTTTAACTTATGAGAACAAAAATATATGACCTGAAGAGAATTTTGAAGTGTGGCAAAAGAGACTGAACGTTATAAACAGTTTGAAATGTTCTTACCTTTTACATAATCTTAAAGATTAATTTCCAATTCTTCTATCAAAAGAAGCTTCTCTTTTAACAACTCCAATGGTCCAGTATGTTTCAAAACTAGTTCAAAAGAACCAAATCTGGCCAATTGACAACCAAAACAAGATCTACAATATATGGAAACATCACTTTTATTTTTCGGCCATTAGAAATGACGAAAGATCTTGTGGTAAGTGTCATTGACTCTAAATGACCAGCTCAATGAATTTCATGGGCTAAACTAAAAATTTCCAGTCTATACGATATAGGAACAAGAGTTTGATAGCTCTATGACCACTCGTTAGCGACAGCTACCTCAGGTGGTCCCCATTTTGTCATAACGACCCCATGTGTCAAAAAAAGCAAGTTTGTACATTTGCTGAATCAGCTTCCCTAAAGATATTTTAGGGCCTTTTTTCTGTTCGACGACAAGTGACTAGAGTTTTTCACCCTGATTTGAAATAAGGGAATGAGAGGTTAAAAGAGGATAACAATGATCAATACCTTTGATTGATTAGCAGCAGGAGCACACGCGATCTCTTCAAAAGCTTGATCAATACACGTGTCAGCCAAAGGATTAATTTCATGATCAAAAATCATTATCAAGAGCTCTTTTTGACATAGCTATAATAACTGCAAAAGCAAGATGTAAATAACTGCAGGTAGGAGGAGATAAGCATTTCAGATCAGTCTTATCATATGTGTAATTATATTATAAGTTGTGCCAGATTGAAATTTGTAAGTACTCAATTGAGACAGAGGTGGTTTCTTAATAACCATCAGATGAGAGGACAAATGAGAATGTTTGAGTCAAGGAGTAGTCGTCAGCTGTAAGGGCAGAGTTTTCTAAAGTGTCTAAAAAGTGTCTACCTGGTGTTCTTCAAGGTTAGGTCTTAACGTCAATATCAATGCAGTTTTTTTAAAACTCTTTCATTAATATGAGTTGTCTACGTTTGTCATAACCATTATGAATCTTTTTAGATGCACACCACGTGTCAAATGGTGTTTCTTTTTCCCTAGCAAACTCGACATAGGTTTGGCATGTTTCTTCCTTGAATTTTCTAATCCTCTATTGATATGCATAAGGTACCAACTCATAAGCCTTCAATATACATTATTTGACCAATTCATATTCAGTACTTGCTTCTACTGACAGTGAATATAAACTTCACGAGCTTTGCCAATAAGTACACTCTGTAATAACAAACTCCATTGCTCTCTTGGCCACTTTAAATTCTTGGCTATTTATTTCAAAATGTGAAAAAAAAAACTGACCTACATCTTTCTTTACAAGGGGGAAGATCTAATAGTTTGGTAACCATCAAAATTGAACTTTCTGGATTGAAGGTTGTACTTTTCCAGTTCCGATTCTTTATAGTTTAATCGCATTTCCATCTCCGATTCTTCCTTTTGTAATTGTAATTTCATTCGCATCTATTTTTGTATCTGCATTGAGCTATTACAAGTTAAGTTTCATAGCATATAATAATCATATGTAATGTTAATCCTTCATACAAATATTTATTTAGATTTGTCCTTTGACCTATACCATAGAACTGTATTTAGTTCACTAAGAACCTGCTTAGGTGTCTTCGGTAATGTCAATAAAGGATTTTTTTTTATAGATAACTAAACTTTTCATTATAATTGTCATTCCAAATCAAGTCACGCTCTTAGTCGCCTGCATACGTAGTTTCTTCATTTGTCGATGTTTGGATTGATAATTAAGAGTTATTCCCTTTACGTGAGAACTTTACATCTAAGACAACAATCCCAGTATAACCCAGGTAAGTTTAACTCTTTCCGAACCAACTGTTTCATAAGTTTGGAATAAAACATCAATATTTCTAATACTGATATGAATAATTTTTTTTCCAAACCCAGCAATGTATTATCAGCATCATCATAAAGAAGATATTATATGTATTGATAACCATAGTTGTATCGTTCTTATCATATGGGTTAAAATGTCTTCACGAAGGAAAGAAATATTTAGGAAGAGTAGACCACACCACTTTGTCAAGACAGTCTTTAAATACCAAACCAATGAGAGACTTTACCAGTACTGATTGCACATGATGTGATATTTCGATTAAGCAAGCATTTTATCAAAATTATAATTGGTTTATTAAATTAAAAACACCATTGTTTAATTATATCAACAAAGAGAAAAGCAACTGAATAAATGAAAATGAACAGTCCAAAAATAATGCGAAGTTGTTACGACTCTGTGGTCGTAAACTAATTAACAGAAAGTAGTAAAACCAAAGTTCTGTAAAACGCGACAAATAATTAAATTTGGTAAGTTTTAAAATGAAAATTTAAGAGGAACTTACATCTTTAAAAATTAAATCCAACATAATGCTAAACCAGTCTACATAAGTCCAAAAGAACGGAGTATTCCGAATGAATTCGAGTTTCTGAATGTGCTTAAGAACTAGAAGCCTTGAATGTGATAAAGTGCTAAAAGTCTTGATATGACTCCAATAAATAATTTAAATAAATGTTTCCTCTCAAATTAAATTTCAAGACAGTATTAAACATACGGAGACTGATATTAAAACAAAATGATAGGAAATCAGAATGGAGTAACCGTTAAAGTCTTGGGCCTAGGGCTCTACATCGCAATTTTTCTGCTCGATTAATGTTACATAGTTCATAATACCTCACGTCGCAGCAAAACCCACCTGACATTGTCATACATTGGGGAATCACCCAAAACTTGTGACCAGGTTCATTATTAAGATTGATTTTAAAACTTGTCGGAACTTATTTATTGTTAATTGCAATCAGTAATCATGTACCAAAAGTAAAGACACAAAATAGAAACGCATATCAATATTTAGGTGTGAAAGATTGAACCATATAATTTTCTTATATTCTCTCCAATGCATCGTTATTTCAAAAACATTGCTTGATCCCTATCACTCTTGTGGGGAGTAAAGTTTTCCTTATACCACGGCATCGGGAGTTAAAAAGAACTAAATATGACGTCAATTTACGAACATACTGCTTGGGTTTATAACCTATTGGAATACATCAAATAGCTAATCTAACAGCTGTCACTATTAAGTGTCCAATATATTTCACAACTTACTGATAAGCTTCTACAGTGAATCCATCAAAATTTACACCTATTTCATTAGACATGCTTTTTAGAGCACCCCCATATTCTGTGGGTGATCTAAAACCATTTAAGTAATATTTATGTGTCTCATTCAAGTTAGGATATCTTTATTTATTGAATAACATTCAATTTTAAATTATTGATTTTGTTGTTGTTGTTGTTGTTGTTGTTGTAGGGTTTAACGCCATTTTCAGTACAAGATAGGTAATACATGGCGGCCAGTATTAATAGTGGAGGAAGAACTCGGGAAATCCCGCAAAGAACCACCACCCACGAGAAGCTACTGGCAAGATTTCTCACATACCCACATTGGCCAAATCCGAGACTCGAACCCACGCAGACAGAGGTGATATCAATTTTGTAATGCGTAAGCTATAAACATTATGAAAATTAAGTTTCAGTGTTCTTAAGCGACGGATCCAGTAATATACATTTTCTTTTCTCAAATATATGAGAGAATGACAAAATGACTGGACAGAAGTCGAGTAGGAGAACATATTGTATTCTTCTGGCAATAACTTCAGTGAAATTAGTCCGACATCTACTGCCCGCCACAACAAATGGACTTCCGAAACCAGGAATGAACATAAAATATTTGAATTAAAGCTTGTATTCTCAACGTTTGGCTCTTACCTAGGACTAAATATTCCATTTCTGTAGTCAGGCTGCGTACCAATGTTCGCGTCACATGTAAGGTGCGCTGTATATTTCCAAAGATAATCGTAGATAACGATCCATATGATCATTGGAATTCTGCTCTTTACCGGGTCTGGTCAAGTGTGATTAGATTCAAATGAGGATTGGTCTTGTCTACTTGTACTGAAGAAATAAGAACACGGTGGGTTCGTTAATGCAATGTTTGTTAAGCATTTCTTTTTAAACATACAAAATTAGCATTAAACATCACAGAAAACTGAGTACTATTATTTACATGAAGTTAACGGAAACATAGATCATACTTTTGTGTAGCTCGCTCTGTTCTTATATACTTCCATTACTATTTATAGTTCAATGATGAATGTCCGTAAACAACATACATTACAATTGTCGACGCAAGCTGTCCTCAGTAATGTTGAGGAAAGATGTGATTATAGATGTGTAATTATATAATGGTGTTTAAAACAACAAATTGAATCAACGTCACCGATCACTCGGGGTCGGGTGGAGCTGATCTTAATTTGCAAGGCTCTATATTTATATATAATAGTATATGTAATGAAACAAATTGAAAACGGTGTCTTACGGGTTACACAGTCACGACCAGCAGAAGATAAAAAAAATAAAAAGTTTTGGACCAACTATAAACCAGCGGATTATTGTATGTATCACAAGACCTATGAGAACATATACCAGCACACACACACACACACACACACACACATCGATAACTATATATATATATATATATATATATATATATATATATATATATATATATATATATATATATATATT